>JACXGI010000414.1:113255-125688 GCA_016801175.1 Esox masquinongy
TCTGAAGAGGGCTGTGCACAGGAGATGTCCTCGCAATCTGACAGATTTGGAGCGCTTTTGCAAAGAAGAGTGGGCAAATATTGCCACGTCAAGATGTGCCATGCTAATAGACTCCTACCCAAAAAGACTGAGTGCTGTAATAAAATCAAAAGGTGCTTCAACAAAGTATTAGTTTAAGGGTGTGCACACTTATGCAACCTGTTTATTGTGAGTTTTTTATTTTTATTTTTCCCCCTCAAAGATTTCAGTTTGTTTACCAATTGAATTGTTCACGTTATAGGTCACATTAAAGGTGGAAAAATTTCTGACATGATTTATCTTTGTCTCATTCTTTTACGTCAGAAGAACCTGGCATTTTAACAGGGGTGTGTAGACTTCCACTGTACATATACTTTTATTTGCAAAAGGGTTATGTAATGAGGATTCTGCGTATTCCCTTTAAGTTTAATATTCCTAACAGGAGGGATCCTGTCACTTACGACAGAAATAGCTGAATCATTATTTGCACTTGGCTACATTATCACAATGCCGCACATAATGAACACATTGAATTTGTGACTTGACCTGGAGACCCATCGGCAAGAAAAGAAAGAGAAGAGAGAAAAAGAGAGAAATACATAGATAACTTGTCAGAGAACTAGTTGCCCAGAATCAGAACATATTGGTCTCACAACCTGCTTGTCTATACTTCAATAAGTGTCATAGGAAGTTAATTTAGCTGGCTTTTATTTATGGCCCAATAGGAAGTTTTCAAAATTGTAAACCACACCCACTTGTAACTCCAGGCTCAAAATATGTTAATAAAACATTGTATTTGAACCCAAGTCTGATCCAAAGACAATTAGCCATTTAGGTAAAAACTGTTTAACACCTGGAATTGCTTGTTTGGTGAAATTCAGGGGAAAATTGTCACTTTAAACATATCCTTGAGATTTTAACTGCACAGAACACAACAAGTCGAGTGTGACACTGAGTAGCAAGTGTTTTCCACAAGTTTTGAATAATGTATTTTTGAAAACAAATTTCCCTTTGGAATACTGGGTTACGTATCATAAGGAGTATTATAACAAGTTGTCAAATGAAAATTGCATACCAAGTAAAACTGCATACCAAGTAAAATTGCATACCAAGAATAAGAGTAAAAGACACAGTTGAATTAAAGTTGGATTAAAAAAATAACTTATGATGTGCATTGAAACATTCCAATCTGCGCTGTGCTGACCTGGGGCTGACCGGGTCTTCTGTTAAACAAGTATCCTATCACCTGCCCAGATTCCCAGACTGACAGCAAAAAAGTTGTATTGAAATGGAATGAAGTGCTCTAGTTGGATATTCAAGTTGAGATTACCCACCTCTTGTTGGTACATTTGAGCTGATATACTTTCGTATTGGAATGTGCTATTCTGAGAAATTGGGAATACTGTATCTCTCCTTGTTCCTTCTCTTTCATGCCACTCTCCAAAAAATCCACCAAACATAAAAGTCACAAGTCTGTATTCTCTGCCTCACCACTCCAACAGATCCTGAAAAGAAGAATATTGCGTGTGTGTGTGCGTGTGTGTTTGCATGTGTGTGCATCCTGCATGCGTCAGTGCGAGTGGGCTGTTGCATGAGGAGAGATTTATGACTGCAGACTCAGGTAAAGCCCCTAGCCTATAAAATAATGATGGAGACCAGACTAACTTCAAAAACCTAGCTTGTAGATAAACCATAGAGCCGGCTATGCTAGGACAGTTCTGGCAAACGTTCGTTAATAAAGAAATATGTTTAAAAGGGGAACGCTGGTGTAAATCAGTAACCCCTACTGTAGCAACATGTCAATCATGCTCCAAAATGCGCCAACAGATAATAACATATATGGTATCACACAACATACTCCAGCTTTTCTCTGAGACAACAAAAGTTATTGTTCATCTATTTGACTCACGTACGGTATGCATCAGCAACTCATTGTTTCTTTAGCCTGTAGGTAGACGTGCTAAATCTATTTGTTCAATGTTTAAGCAGAGGAGTTGTAAATTGCTTTACTGACTCAATTTCAGAAATAGGGCATATTCTTCCAAAACATTTCTTCCATGTTTTTGCCGATTTTCTGTTTGCAAAATAGTAGCGATTAGTGAACAGAATCCTTAGCGCATTGAACAGGCGTGTGGGATTAGTTTTTTAAAAAAAATAACATAAAATAGAAATGTTAGCATTGGGAAATAACACTCCAGTCAAACCACTTTTGGAATACAAAAATGTTAAGACCAAGGAGCAGTCTCCAAGGAGGCGTGACGAGATGTCTAGGTACGGCCTCACAAGACCTTGTTGGTAATTGTTTAACCTAATCTTTAATGTATTGTTCAGTCATTTATTGAAATAGGGATTTTTATAAAGATATACACGTGTTGGTTCTGATGTTATAATACTTTCTATCAAGCGTGGATAAACATTCACCAGCAGAGCTACTGTGCATGCAGACCCTGGTCCCCACACAACTATAATCACATTATTGCCTAAACATCAGCTACAGGACAAGACCTTGGAAAGCTCAGGTGTGATTCAGGGCTGGAACAAATGCCTGTACGCCACAGTAGCTCCCCAGATGAAGGGACTGATGTGTTTTTATATTGCTATTATTCTACTTCGTGGGGGGATTAAGTATCTTGATCAAGAGTGCCACGGCAAGGGATGGCAGGACTCACAGAACAGAGACCAACAGGTTTCGGCTTTTTGTAGGCAGCAAGGTAACACAACTAATTATTGTGGAAATTGTGCCTGACAACCCGGTACCTTTGGACTTGGAAAAAGACTTGCACCTACTGTTATCAGTCAAGCACTGTTTATATGATGTGTGTGCGGGTACGGATCCAGTGTCTTAATTTGGAGCTAGTTTAATCCAGCAGGAAAATAATCCTTGGTGAAGCAAGAAGAATCTACCAACTTCGAATGCCTTTTTAAACCATTAATACATTATGTTTTCATGCTTTTGTGTGCATTACAAGACAGAAAAGTTGAGGGGAGTTTATGTTGCTGAAAGAGCAGTGGGACAGTTCAAAACCCATGTTGCAGCAGTACATGTGCGTTGGAGGCAACAACCTAGACAGCCGAAACACACCAGGTCACAAAACCTGGACTATAGAACAGGTTTGGATTTTCTCTACAGCAACAGCGTGATCAAATTAAAACACAGCACCTGACTTTAAATGCTCTAGGCCAGGAGGCATTCTAGAAGGTCCAGAGCCTGCTGGTTTTCTGTCCTCATCTCATCATTAATTGCACACACCTGGTGTTCCAGGACTCAGTAAGTCCCTGATTAGAGGGTCGCAATGAGAACTGGAACTAGCTTTGAGGTCCACGTCTGGATACCACTGCTACTGTAAGTCAATGGTTCCAAACATCAGACCTCGAGTAACCCCAACAGTACGCATTTGTTTATTGTAGGCCCAAACAAGCACAGCTGATTCAAATTGTCAACTAATTATCAGACCCTCATTGGCTTGAATTGGCAACGCTTGTACAGGGTCAAGAAAGGTGTGCTAATGGGGATTCTTGAGTTTGGAACAACTGCACTAATTGGCCAGTTTATTAAGTACATGCATGTTAGTTGCTGGTCTTGAGCCCTTTGCAGTATGCAGGATTCAGTATGAGTGACCATTTAGATTACTGAAAACAGGCCAAGAAAGTGATGTAACCGACCACCTTCACCTGTCCAACCGCCTACGACTGCTAAACTGGGAACACGCATGCGCTTGCTCTTACAAATTGACACACATCTGGCATCCAGCTGATATAATTATTAATTATTATTTGTTTTTTTTATTATTGTTGTCCATTTTGTATCACTTATCTATTATCTTATTTATTTATTTGTACTTCTCAAGCATTGTTGAGCAAGAACCTGAAAGAATGTCATTGTGTAGCTAGTTATGCTCGTAAGTGGGTTACTTGGCATTGATGAATTTTACGACACAATAAATAAAGAAAGACATCTCTCGAATGTACTGTAATAGCGACCCATACCTGCTAGCGCCGTGCTGTGCAGCTGGTAACTCAGCAGGGGCCATGTTTCATCTTCGTTCTCAGTGCCTTTTGAGGATCACTTTTTTCCGCGTGCTCTCATCCACAACATAGACAATTCATGGCATCAAAGGCCGCTGCAGAAGGCAACCAGCTGGCAGAGGCGAGAGGTCGCAGAAGTGGAGCAGCCTCACGTGGCTTCAGGAGTTCATAATTAAAGCACCTTGTCCCACTTTTCCTCCGACGCCACCGTAGCAAAAATGCTTAATAGCAGCGGAGAGTTGAAGCAGATCAAAGCTGCGGATGCCCTCAGACAGAGAGAAATCAACTCAATTATCTTTTAATACGCCACTCAACACATGTCACCAATTAGACCAGGGCTGGTTTCAATATGTGACGAAACATGGATGCGATTGCAGCACGACCAATTTGAATTGTCGAAAAACTCACTGTGTATTTTCTGTGGAAACCTCTGAGCAAGTCACATACGCCTCTGTTCAAAATTGGCGAAAGTATTTTAAGAAACATTTTCAGGCATTTATTTGCTTAGGTGTAGTGAGACAGCTGGGAATGGAAGAATTTGTTTTTTTGCTGAAAGAACGGTGGGCCAGATTCAAACGAATCTTGCAGTGGTACATGTCAGAAGGGGAGGCGGCTTAGAGCGTGGGACTACCCTAGGTCATGAAATCACTTCACTATTAAGGTGGAGTTAGTAACATTTGATTTGATACCAGATCCAATGAAATACAATTCTGAGTATGTGTACATATATTGATTTTGTCTAGAGCATGAACCTGCCAGTGTAAGTCTCTGCTTTGATGTTTGGAGAGTATGACAAGGCATTGTCTAGAGTCACACCAGGGTTCTTTGCACTCAGGGAAGGGGACAGCTTGGAGTTCTCAACCATAATGGAGAGTTATTGTGTAAGCAGGCCTTCATGTTGAGGCTGAGTTTAAAGTCGTGGGTCAACATCCGAGCGGAGATATCTGCCCGGGCACGCAGAGATCTGTGTCACCACATCGGCGTCAGAAGGGGGAATGAGAAAAAATTTAAACATTTAAAAAACATGCTAATTAAAATGTTATTTCTATATATTTATTTCAATTGACTGATTCCCTTACATAAACTGTCACTATTGCAGAACTTTAAAACTGTTGAATGTTGACTTCATATACCACAGGCTGTTCAGAGCAAAATGAAATATTTAGCATTGCATCATGAAATGGAGAACTGTCCATTCCAGTCCATAAAGGTGTTCTCTGGTCAAATGATCACCCCATTGAAATTGCCAAGCTCCTCAAAAATGCACTGTTCTCAAAAGGTGACCTTGTCTTAAAGTGACCTCACCCCGGCTCAGACGTGTCACCATCAATCACAATCAAGACGAGATTCAGGTGTGGGGCCTGTCGTTTGGGTTGAGGGATGCAATTGGTTTTCACTCTTATTTTGTCTTCTGAACCAATGAACGGTTTGTAAGGCAGGACTTTTCAACAGGAAGGAAATTTCAGATGGACGATCTTGTGACCAGAGTGTCTCTTTTAGTTTCTGTCGGTATGCAGGGATGAGTTAGAGCATCGCATGGTCCGAGTTCCCCAGTGGGGCGTGGACGGACATTTGGTATGCCCTTTTAATAGTGCTGTAAACATGGTCCAGGATTTTATCATGTCTCGTTAGACATTTTACCAGCTGCTTGTGTCTGGAAAGATCTTGTTGAAGTTTGTGTAGTTAAAATCCCCGATGATGATAAGTGTAGAGTTTGGGACCTTGCTTTTGACCTTTGTCATTTGGTCAGCCAGAAGTTATTACTTTGTGTATACGCAGGTACTTGAGGTGTAATGAAAACTCTGTTCGACATGACTGAGAGTCGGTGTGAGTGGTAACATTTACTGTTAATGAAAATAGATTTCAGATCAGGTTAAAAGAATTCAGACAGTATAATTATATTGTTGTACAAACGTTATTCCGCTGCCCTTGAATTAGAGTGCTTTAGAGCTGTTATCAAGACTTCAAGATTATGAAGACTCTTTCGTCTTGTTTGCAAGTGAGTATATGTTTGAAAGGAAAATAATTTTGAGACAAAAACGCATGGGGCCTCATTAATAAATACTAAATAAATACTGCAAATGTGATGGTCTCACTTAGCAATGGTAAAAATAAGGTAATAACGCTAAGTTGCTCTGGATAAGTGCATCTGAATAGAGCAAGGTTAGGCACGAGTGAGATGGACAGACCGATGGACATGTGGTTGGTTTGAATAGCTGGAACTAGTTTTCAGAAGTATTCTATGCAGAATGTATAGAATTAAAAGGATAGAAATAGAATAATATATAGGGTGTATCATTGACTTGGCAGCTACTGTTCTTTTCCAGGTATTCAGCTTTAATCCTATCTAATGAGTTAAATGTGAGCAGATAACCTTTGAAAAGCACAGCCCTGAACACCATTGGAAAGTATTTAGGCTTCATTTTTATTGTAAATAAATATCATATTATTAATTAGTTTTGAAAAAGACTCACTTGGCCCTTTATGGCAAATGTAAATATCTCTACAAAAAAAGTAATGTCCCCCTCGGTTCTCTACTTTTCCTGCATGTGTCTAGTTACCACACCTGTGCTGTAGCCGTTTTATATCACAAGCCGAAAAATGTATAATCAAAGGGCTAACTCATATTTCCTGACTATGTACTATAAGCAACCACATATTCTCTCAAAACTCAATCTGTATTGAACAAACCCTGGACTTTATACTCAAACCCATATCATTCATATCCCTCAGATACCACATGAGTTTAATACAATGACACTATTGGAAACCACTTGCGGACTCCTAATAGGGATTTAAAACACTATTACAAAATGTATTAATTACTCAATAACCACATTGAATTTTCCATATGAATTTTGCACTTTGCAAAAACTGCACTGTAAATGATGTCTAGAAAGTATGCTGAAGTGTACAGACTAAACACAAATACCCTTATTGTTCATTTTTGTGGGAGTTTTGCATGGTTATTCACCAACACTTTTAACTTTGCCCAAGACAAGATGTGAAAAGTAAAGGGTTGTATTCATCAAAACTAAACATTTATCCTGCCCCTAAACTAAATATTTATCTTGCCTCAGTATCTTTTCTGTGACCAAAGACAGAGATGAAACCCTACAACTCTGGCAATATTTTCTGACTGACTGTATACCTCGAAAAATGCTATTTCTAAATGTATAAAGTTGTATTCAACAATCGTGATCACAATGGCAAATTCCTGAGCCTCAGAAATAATCTGTGGTACATATCAACTGGCGTCAACTTCTCAAATCTACAAAAAACATACATTCGATAGAATATGAGTCCAACTCTCAATTTCATTCAATTTTCTCATACTGTCTTGCTTGTGAAAATGCATACAGACCACAGGGTGGTCAGCACAGTGGTCAGATTGACCTGTCTTTACTCTCAGCCCAGCTTCCCTCATTGTTGTATCATGAACAAGTACAGTGTCATGAATCTCATTGGAGATCGTTGCTGTTCCTCCTCGTCCTCCTCTTATTCTTCCTCTACGTCTGAAACACAAGTAAGCTTACCTGTAGCCTGTTTTCTCCCTGCCAACATCTTGATTGCTTGTTTGAATTTTATATTTTTGTTATTCTGTTTTTCTTTTGGATTTTAATTATAACTTTAAAACAAGCACATTTGTATTTTTTACAATGGCCAATATAGACTAAATGTATTAAATATGACTAACTTTTTTTTTGTCAGAAAGACAGATTTTGGCAGGAAGCGGGGTTCAAAATGACCTTGGTAGTGTTAATATTCAAGAGCAATTCCTCCTGCTTCAGTTTCCATACCTTAAAAAAATGGTTGTGACAAAACATTTGAAATGAATGACATATTAACAATTAAAGTTGATGAGGCACACAAATAAAAAGAAGGATCAATACTGTAACTTGTTAAGTGGAGGAAATGTGGCCTTGATGTGATCCATTATTGAAAGGCTTTGTCTGCATTCCTGCCTTTCTGCGTGTTGGTGTCAGCAAGTCTGTCTGTCGGTCTGTCTGTTGTCCACCTGTCTGCTTGTCTGTCTTTTGGTGTCAGTCTGTCAGTTTGTCTGTCAGTGTCAGTCTGCCTGTCGTCTGTCTTCTGTTTGTCTGACTGTCTGACTTATGCCACTGCCTTACTGACTCGACCTTGACACGTACATATGCATCAATAACCTGTCTGTGTGGAGATGGGAGAAAATGAGAGTGGGAGATAGAGAAAAGAGAAAAGGAGAGGCATGGAAGGGAGAGGGTGAAGGAGAGGAGGGGAGAGAGAAGATGGAGGGGAGATGTAGAGAGCGAGGAGCAAGCGAGAGAGAGAGAGACAGGGAGAAAGGTGACAGATTATATATGCATCAATAAACTGTCTGGAGGGAGAGAGGAGGAGTTGTTGGCTGGAAGGAGGATCGGGAGAGAAGAGAGAAGAACTTCCACCGAATGAAAATTATTCACCCAAGCATTATATGTGAGATTGCTCAAAGTGTCTATGTTGTGACGCTAATCATCCTCCACAGTGCATTCACGTGTCCGTGAGTCATTTCCTTAGGCATCGATAATGTCAGGCTATTCTTCCCTGCATTGAATGCAACGCATTCTCTTATGCACCATGTCCGTAACGCATTTCTGGTTGCATCAATACTGCAATTTTAATCGTTCCCTACAATGAATGCGGTGTATGATCTCGCCCTTTCTTTCCAACTGTGATTTGTATTAAGTTAACCAATGGCAAACATAACTTTATTTGCAGACATTCATATTATTTTTTAATAATTTTGTTTTTTTATCTTTCAATTTTTTAATTTTCGCAGTAATGGGTATACATTTGCTCGTTTACCCATTTTTACAGCAATGGCAGTGATTAGTATAATTATTTTCCCACACGTTGTGGAGACACCATTCATTGATGCGAAGCACAAAATACATCTGTCATGATTTTCAAATGTGTATGGGTGTATTCATGTCGTTTTCTATCATGTATCGGCAGCAACATGTCTAATAAAGGCCATGAGCGTATGAAATGGGCCTGCCATTGTTTTTGCTGTCTTGTGATGTTAGTGGAGTTTTGTCTGCCAGATTTTCTGCCATTGCAGATTTTATTCTGTTGCATGTTTCGTTCATTCTCTTTATGCATATTCCAACCTCCATCACCAAAACATTGACTGTAGGTTATTCATTCCCCTGACCTCAGCCAAGTTCTTGTATATTCAGCCATTTAACAGGGTAGGTTCAATGAGTTAGGACAAGGGCCTAAAAGAAAGGTGCCTGGGGTGACTTTGCCAGTGAAATTCAAATGAGGATGAGAGTAGCTTAAATATTACTGTTTTTAATCACCAATAGAATTTGCCACCCACACAAAGCATGCTCCTTTCCATATAGGCCAACTAGACAGTTTGGAAAGATTCAACTGAAGTTTGAATAAGCATTTAATCCCTTCTTGATTTTTGGATTAAAAAAATTGACTGAGAGGCAAATCCTAATTACACTACAAATACTGCTTTACTTACTTCAAGTCCAGGCAGGCAGGAGTAAATACAGTAGATAAAGTAAGACACAGCGACTTGTCAGAAACATTGTGCTCATACAGCTAATTTCATTTACTCACATCCATTATTCAACATCTTTTTTTTCATTTCTGCCATCTTAACTGGCTTAATGATTTTCTGCTCAGATTCTTAATCATGGCGTTTGTAAAACCAGGGTAGTGGGTTAGATTCCCGGGACCCACTAAACTATGTTTACAGTTCATGCACACATTGGCTTTGGATAAAATCATCTTCTAAATGGCATATAGTTAATATTTATATAAAAAACACTTTAAGGCTAACAACTGGCACCCACCTAGCTAGCATTACAGCAGATGATAGCTAGCCACCAAACGTTTTATACAAAGGTAAAGTTGTAGTCACATGGTTCATTGCTGATGTTTTGGATTCTGTCCTCAGAAATGTTCTTCAACTTCCTGTATACACAGAGGTACACCTAACACAAAGAGAAAGGGAGACCGTATTATTGCCGTCTATGGTTACTGTAAATCACTATGGTGACAGCAGATTAATGACATGGATTGGGTTGGATAATGAAGTAATTAATAAAGCTTCCTGCAGATGTAATGGACCTCTGTCGCCATTCTTTCTGGGTAAACAACTTCCTTCCCTGAACAGGACGAAGAGCCACACGAAGTGTAATGGATGACCAGGGGAAATGTTTTAATCCTTTGAATTCTTCCATCTGCAAAATACTATTAGGACACGGGTGGGGAATATGTTCTATGACTGACTACAGCCGTAAAAGTAGAACCCTACGCTGGCCACTTGGGATTTTCTTCACCATCTTGGACACATGGATGCCGTTGAACTGCGGTATGTGTGAACCCTAGAAAGACAGGAAGATACAGTACACATGCATCAAGTGCAAGAAACACATTTGCAACACACACACAGAAAAACTGTCCCTCATGTGGTGTGTAGACCAGCAATGGATGTGTGTGCAATGGGGCTCTTTTATCGTTTCCATAAAATACTGTATTTGTATATTAATAACAATGTAAAATTTGTCTTTCGAATTTGTTCAGTTCAAAGCAAAACATCCAAGGTGATGAAAACCTTGTTTTATTTATATTTGTTCTAGACAAACGTGATTTATTTACACCGTGTCTTGATTCTAATTCATTGATTCATTTACGAATAGCACTTTTATTGATAAATGTGATCAACCAGCGGTAAATGACAAATTTTAACCATATGTGCTATTTACAATATTTTGAAATTGTCATGAAACAGATCTGTTAAATATTTGTACATAAATTGTTATTGCAGTGTTGTTTCAGAAACCCACTAATGCCTTGGTTCCACCAGACCCACAAACACTGGGTCAAAAACAAAAATGTGAACACCATGCTAGGGGTTAAGTGGTTATAAAATGGAAATTACACAGAAAGAAATGTGTTTGTTAACATATCTATGGACAAATGTCCATTCTACGAACCGTCTAAGGACAGACGGTTGAGTGGTGTCATTGGACCAAGCGCTTTCCGCTTTCCAATCAGCCATCATCTCATCCTGCGAGAGATAACTTGGTCGACATGACTGGGAGGCAGACAGATAATTCAATTAGTAAGAAAGCACTTTGTGGTGGGATGTCACGGCTGCCCTTGATGACGCCGGGTGCAAATAGAAAAAGCCCCGAGTTTGTTTTCATATTCTACATGTGCTCCGTGGCCACACGACGACGACCTTCAAATCCAGCAACAGAGATCTCAACTGAATGACTAAGATCCTTTACACTGGTCTTTATACAGGGTCTTTGCTGTTAACTTTATCAGTGAATGCCTGCCGTCTGAAAAAACGCAGTATGAATCTACATCAAGGTCTTCTTATTCATGACAAAACAACAGGCTGTCACCGAGCCTTATTTTGAACCACTTCTACGATTCTCCCTGGCCTTCAGGGTATTATATCAAGGTCACTTGTCGCCCACTCATGTCAACTCTTTTATCAATTTCAAGCTTTCTGTCTGCCTTTATTGGTGTACAGAATCCTATCATGAAAGACTATTGTGCTGGCAGGCTTTTTAATTCCGTCCAATTTTAACTGTTGTTTGCTCGGATGGCCCGTAAAATGTGTTCGATTTAAGGATTTTATATTTTTATTACAGATGGTTGAGGAGAGTGGGGAGATAAAGTTTTGGAGGTGGTCCACAGGGACACTGATGTGCCCAATCTTCGGACAGTGTTTTTTTCAGGATCCTGGGACATTTCCCTTCAGAATGCCATAGAATAACAAGCTAAAGCACTTCATCCACTGCCTTTCTTGTGTTATTTTTAGATTAGATTCAACTTTATTGTCACTGAACAGTACAAGTACAGTACAATGAAATGCAGTTAGCATCTAACCAGAAGTGCAAACAGAGGAGGGCAGAAAATGTACAAGTATTTACAAGTATCAAGTCTATGTATATTACCAGTGGAATGTGTAGATGTGCAATGAAGGCAAATGCTGTACAAATGGCAATACTAAATGTGCAAATAAGGCAAATAGAGGAGGGCAGAAATTTTGCAGTGGTCTCTTAATTTTTTCCGGAGCTGTAGATAGGACGTGATGCCCATTACTGATGGGCCCCACACATCCTGTCCATACCTCCTGATAGGAGTTGTCCATGTGACTGTCATAGACTCTGTGAATAGACCCATGGACCATAGGTTGGAACTTACCATACGAGGGTATTTTGTAGGATAAACCTTTCTTATTGGAGGATAATGGACTGTGTAATGGTTGGCTATGACCACTGACCGCCTCCTATGGATCCAGGCATAAAAGACTGTGTTAACTTTATAATTATTGAAGAACATGGAAGAACTATGGAAGATCAACATCTTGGACATGCTAAAGAAAGATTCTCCC
>JACXGI010000414.1:125788-141299 GCA_016801175.1 Esox masquinongy
GGGGGGGGGGGGGTATGGTAAGTGATGGGTCACAGAGTTCTCTGGGTCACAGAGTTCAGCAGGGTTACAGGAGATGGGAAGAAACTGTTCCTGAGCCTGCGTGTGCGACAACGGAGAGACCTGTACTGCTTGTCTCATGGTAGGAGGGCAAAAAGTTTGTATGCATATTTCACATGCATCTGAACCATGCTTGCATAATGAATATTTGAGTATCCTTGGCACACATAGGGAGACATATTAATTCATATTCTTTAAAAGGTATGTGTAGACCCAAAATTAAGACTTTTTATTAAATAATACAATAATCAATATTTGCTTGCGATTACTTCCTGGCTTTCAAAATATTAAACAGCACTGATAGTTGTGGGGATGATAAAATATGAATAACACAATTAATTTGCGTGTAAATAAAGTATTTAATCTTAGTATAACTAAGATTAAATATGGAACGAGTTTTAATGGGTCATACCATGGATCATTTAATAATTTTATTTGCAATTTCAGGACACCGGTGGGTTTGAAAAACATTTTAAAATGTTATTAAGAGTAAAATTGAACCTGGACCTAATTACTATTCCCTATTCAAACTGATTTTATAAAGCTTTCGTACATGAGAGACATGAACACTCCCAAACCTCTGTGTTAGTAAGGTGATAATTCCTTTGTATCCCAAACAGTTAAGTCATGACACTCAGTTTCATAAGATAAAACATTTGTGAGGATAGGCTTGGGCGTCATTAAATCTGATCACGCAAAGCTAGTGACAGTCACAGACGAAAACAAACAACCACAGTACTGTGGTTCAAACACTCTGCTTTCGTATTCTGTGAAACTGGAACATCTCACTCTGATCCACCCCCCCACCCCTTCAGTGCAACACGTAGACCGCTTTGTATCAGCAGATGTTGAGAGTGTGTTGGTCACTGAGAAATAACTATGAAGTTCCTATAGTCAACACACACAGAGCTATGTACAACAACAATTAGGATGTCCGTTTGATGTGCCTGGTTAAAAGTTAGCTCCCTGAACTAATTCCAGTCTTCTGGGTTTCAGGACACCTTCAAATTAAACCTCAGATCTAACTTAGTAAATGCAAACATGGTGATGCCAAAACAACCCCTGTCCGTCACACGCCTAACAAAGGCAAAGAGGAAAACACAAACATCTTTTATCTTTCGAAATTTGACACACTCCTGTTAAGCCTCTAAAAATAGCACACAAGACTAAAATAAACAGAATACACCCAGCCTAGATTTGCATAAATAAGCAGCTAGTATGTATACTTATGTGAAATGCTATCTAAATTACCAGCCCCTTGGGCTCAAAGGAGGATGGAGGCCGACTCAGAAATGGGTTTGCTAAGCAATTATGCAGATTAATGACAAAACACCATCTTATAAACTGCTAATGAGCTTTAGAGAGTCAGGGATTTGAGTCCTGAAACACAAAGGAATGCAATGAACTGGTTCAATTTTAGCAGAATATGCTATCATTACATCAAGATTTTATTGTTTTAATCAAGAGTCTGTTGGCATAAATAAAAATGTATTGATTCATACAGTTGCGCATGAGACTATGCAAATGGATGAACAAAGTCTATGAAGTTACCTGACCCCATGCGATCAAAGAAAAAGGAGATACGCAAACTAGCATACCTTAAATGTTGAGGTTTTTCTTCCAGCTGGCACAATTTTGACACTTTTGGTCTTCCTTTATAGTAGAATGAAATATTTAATCTGTGGAGTCCGCAGAATGTTCGCTAGAAGCACGATGAAGTACAAACTGACCTTTTCAGACATTTATTGGAGTTTCAATGTGACATAACGGCCAAGAAATCTAAAAACCTATGTTTAATTTTTTTTCCAGCACATGACTGTATATTCTCTCCTTTAACAGAAATCACAACAACCGTTCGTGATTAGCCTCTGTTGCCATCCAAACAGCTGCAACAAGGGCTATTTTGGAAGGTAGGTCGGTTCACACTCTCCTTACATACCGAGTTTGGTTACTTGCGTGTATGTGCTTTGTCATGCGTTGCTTCTAAGAATTTTGATACATTTTCATGAGATTCAGTAACATACAACAATGCACGTTGATGAACAATGTCTATTAAAGGGTATCTGACTGAAAATTAATTTGCATGACACGATAAAATGATTGATTGCATTATACAAGGCAAACGGCTTCAATTACAAGATAGTAGTGATATTAACAAGCATTATTAATCTGGGCGTGATTAGAGAGGGTGAACGAAAGGGAGGTGGAGGACAAGAGAGTCCATTACACATATAGACTATGGTCTTATTGGCTCATGTCAGAAAGAGGGAGGTAGACATAGTAACGAGATGGCATACTGTACGAACACATGTTCTCTCTTCCTCTCTGACCATGCTTAGATTAATATGGATTATTTAGATTTGTGGGTTTCCCTGTCCAAGTATATTACCAGATTAGCCTCCTGTTTGAGACTTAGTAATAAGTTCACCAAAGTCAGCATTGGGCATCAGGACCTTAAAGATACAGAACATAGTTTGGAAAAATGCCCTTCATCAATACAGCCATGTTAGCACTAAGCCAGACACAGCATTTGAACAGAATCATTGACAGTTCGGTTCATGCCTGAGCGTATGTGTCAATACTTTCAAATACCAACCTCAACTGGAAACCTTAAAAATTCAAGTTTCAACGTTTATTTGTTAAATGCACCGAACAACACAGCGTCATCCTGCACAATAACATGTTTGTGACATGGCACCCGAACAAAACTACGTAGTGAGAGTTAAGAAGAATGTATAAGCAAAAATATAGCCAGACAAAAAATAATAATGAAATAAAGAAACACTATACATAACACTGTACGCTAGCAGCAGTTTAAAAAAAAAAAAAAGAGTACTGTAAACTAGCAGCAATCTGGGTAGTACTATTGAACATTAGATATGGCAAGTATGGCAGTAATATAGGCAACATAACAGCGTAAACTAGCAGCAACTGGTAGAATTATTTGAAGTATAACTGAAGTACAA
Organism: Esox masquinongy; assembly: GCA_016801175.1. Taxonomy (NCBI): domain Eukaryota; kingdom Metazoa; phylum Chordata; class Actinopteri; order Esociformes; family Esocidae; genus Esox; species Esox masquinongy. Next base: position 128,812 of record JACXGI010000414.1, read on the forward strand.
TCTTTTTTGGTTACCCCTTACTTCAGCTGTGGTTTGACACGTAGCATCACCGACTTCGAAGCAACACCACACAAGATCGTATCCTCATCACCTTTACAAAATGTTTTCAATTGAAAAACCACTTACTGCTTTCAGTGGATCCTACTAAACACTTTTCATCCACACACCTTTATCATCCAACAATGGATTAATGGTTCAATACAAAGCACACCGGAAAGGCAAGATAAATGTGGGATACGAACCGTTCTTTCAAATTTCCCTTTTCAATGAGCACACACACCATTGTGTCACGAATTTTATTACCATAGTATGGGAAAATACGTCAGTCGGAAAATTAAACATCCAATTTTTATTTCGAACCAGTAGATTTCAGTGGCAAGTAAATTAGTCAAGTGTTTCATAAAGCCTTGTGACAAGTGTTTATATTGTCTCTGTGCAGGAAAGCGTCTGCCCATCACTAGAGTGTAAAGTATCACACAACTTGGTAGAGCTCGGTGGCATGTGCAACACAAGGGCTGTCGCACGGTGCCCTTTGAGCCACCCCCTGACGAGGCCTGATTGAGGGCGGGTGTTCCTCGTCAGTGGGTAGCAGCCGAGCTGCGTTTAGGGATAGCAACTGGTCTGCGTTCAAGGGCCCCCGCTCAGTGGTTCTCCCTGGGACATTGGACCAACACTGGTACAGGAGGGCGCATTTGCCCCACAACACTAATAATGTTAAATATGTAAAAACGTTGACTTGGCCCAAAAGGTCATGTATTCTTCACCCGGCACAGCCAGAAGAGGACCTGCCACCTCTTAGACCAGTGTTTCTCAACCCTGCTCCTGGACGCCCCCCTGCCCTGCATGTTTTAGATCTCTCCCTGCCCTAACACACCTGATGTAGCTCATGAAGGACTTGATAATGAGCTGATCATTTGAATCAGGTGTGACAGAGCAGGGAGAGATCTAAAACATACAGGGCAGGGGGACGACCAGGAGCAGGGTTGAGAAACACTGTCTTAGACAATAACACTACATAGTGTAAAGACATGGTGACCTAGTTTGCTGCATTGTTTTACCTGTGTGAACTATGTGGATGACAAGAGGATTTAACAGTCCAGCTTATTAGCCTGTAACCAAATTCAGAAGGCAATTTAAAGGTTAAGCTTTCTCTCATGCTATCTTTATAGAATGCCAACTAAGGAAATCACTGCTGTTCTGCCTGTTGGTTTTTTTTCCAGTGTGACCGACAGAATTTATTGAATTCATTTTCATACTTTTCCATTTAATGAATAAGTAATGAGTAAGTAAACTTAGTTACTTTATATTTGGAACTATTGATTGCTTTGGGATTTCAGACTGTCTCAGACACACCTATACAAAGGCAAAGAGGCCCAAACTCCCTAGACACTAGTATTTATAGATCAGAAGGGGGAGGTAGGTATTTTTCAAATAGTTCTGATGGTGTTTAGCTGCCCCCATACTGCTTATACCTACTCAATTCCTTCAGAACTGTATTAACATAATCAAACGCCATGTCATTTTCTTACACCATTCTGAGGGACTGCCTATCATTGAAACCCAGACCTGGCAAACTGGTTTATAGATTCCCTTTGGGTAACCCCAACCAAGGAATCTGGTCAAGATATGCCAACAGATGTGTTTTGTTTTTTTCAAGCAAATAAATTACACTATAATTCCAATATAAGCTTTGGAAAAACATGTTATATTATCTAAATGTTATGTATCTGTGGCGAGTTCCATTGCTTGGTTACAGAATTGCAGCTAGCTTACAGTTTCTGTAGAGGAGGTTTTTTGATGGTACTTTTGTCTTGACCGGGTCATTTTGACCTGCTGCTTTGGACAGTGTTAGCTAGCATCTCAGGGATGGAGAGACGCGATCAGACCGTTTAAACGGCTTGCCATTTGTTATTGTTATGTTTGCCATATCCCAGTATTCCAAAGGATATACTTGCCAATAATTGAATAATCTAATGCTGTTTATGACATTGTTTCAATTGGATCCCCTTGCAAAAAGTTGACAAGGCATAGCAATGATATAGGAATAAGTTTACTATTTATTGTCAGCAGTAGCATTCAGAAATTGCCGAAGTTGTGGTACTGATCATAAATATTTGGCATAAAAGCTACCATATGGCAATAATTTCCAAAACGTGTGCATTTGCATCTGGAATCAGACCTAGGAATCTGGTCTACAGATTCCCCATGGCTATTCCTGATCTTGGGATCTGTACTACATATTCTCCATGGTTAACTTGGACCTGGGGATTTGGTTTGCATATTCTCCATTGCTATTCCTGACCTTGGGATCTTTTCTACACATTCATTGTGGGTAATGGTATCTAATACAGTCAAAAAAAACTGACCGAAGAGCTATGACTTGTCCAACACTGAACCCTCTTTCCATTAACTCCATGTGATGGGCTCATGTAGTGATGTGCAGTTTACGAATGATTCGTTCATTTTGAATGAATCTTTTTAGTGACTCGGGACTCACAAGTCATTTTTTCTATTGATTCGTTCAATTGTATCATTCATTGGTACGTTTGACAGCGGATTTCTACAACATGATCACTTGCTTCATACCCGGTCCTCCAGCTCAATTATCCGATCAACATCTAAATACATTCGCAGAGAAAAACAAATCCGCTGCCTTTGCCTAAGTAAAAAAGACTCATGAACGACTGACTCGTTCAGTTTTGTCATTCAATTGAACGGTGTTTCATTCATTTGAACGACTGGCAGCGGAGTTCTACCCAAACACGGAATACGCTGTTCGTTTTACTTTTGCAAAGAAAAACAGATCAAGTAGAACAGTAGCATTATAAATACATGTTTGTAACAGATAATTGGACACAGGGTATGTCTAAAATAATTAGGCTAATGTAGTAGTTGATTTTTGATTGTAATGAAACCCTAACCCCTAAACACAGGAAATCATACACAAGCCTTTGCCTAAGTAAAAATGACTTGTGAATGACTGACTCGTTCAGCTTTATCGTTCAATTGAACGGTTGTGTGAACCATATTTAGTGAAAAGTTGAGCATGAATTCTTATTTATACAAGTGAAAATGTGTTAATCTTTGTGTTTTTGCTAAGTACCGACAAAAGTATATAATTAGTTTGTCAAAAGGAAATTAGCAAGGCAAACAATCATTTCTACTGGTAAATTTATGTTAATGTTATTGTTTGTTTGTATGTTATATAAGCAAGGTAAACGCAAACATGGTGTTTACTTGTGAGATCTGTTGTAATTACATGGGTGCATTACTGGAAGTGGCACCAAGGCAACAAAACGTGAAAGAGCATTTTCCTGTGTTGGCTTGTAATTACTACAGACAGGCACAGAACACCATGTGGGCATAATCAACATTAGTGTTTGAAATGTAACTATTGTTTAAAAGCTGTCTTTCTTTTATTCGAAAATTATTATTGTATTCTCCAATCGCCATGTTGTTAGGGAGGCGGTATATATCTACGTTTAGTCTACAATGAATTCTGTAACTTGAGGTATTTTTTTGAACAGACCAATACAGAGGAAGTAGATTGAACCGCGAAAATCAAATTCACTCCTGCAAGATTGTGTTGATTTATGTTTTTAGGAAAAAAATGGGTCCCTACTAACATTAGTAATTAGTACATTGGTAATAATTAGTGCAGTAGACAAACCCGGACTAAACATTTCTCACATGCAGGTTCGATGCATACTGACATGCTTAATGATATCCATGTTGACTTATATGTCTGTGTACGCTATACCCAGTGATTCCCATCAGCCAGTTGGGTTCCATTCTCTGGGCATTAGGCATGCTAATTAACCCGTCACACGGCTCGGAGGGGGATCTGGACCAGTTGCTGTTCGGAGTGCCAGAGCTTTGGGTCTCTCTTGTGAGTAATGGCTTTCTAATAGCAACATTAGCCCACCGAACGGACAGAGAAGTGCTTAATGTCTCTTATGATTAAGGCCGATGAGCAGTGATGTCAGAGTTCAGCTGCTTTGTTTGATTGGTGGAATTACCCAATTCTCAGGTGGAGATTAGGGTTGCAAAATGGGCGGGAGGGTCAAAAATCAAAGAAGGGTCTGGTATTAACACCCTTTGACTCCATTCAGCAACATCTAGACTATCCTACATCATTCTAATTATACTAATGTTTTTTTTCAATTGATCTGAAACTATAAAACATGGCCATACTAGGATCGTACTAAACACTTAAAATGTGTTGTCTTTTATTTTGTTGAGCAGTGTCGTTCTCATAGTTGCGATATCCTCCAAAAAGTTGTCAAAAAACATGACGACCCATAAACCCCAGGCTTATACTTCCTGTCAGTAACATAGTGGCTCAGCTGACATTGTTGCCCGGGTGCCTTACGGCTCATACACTGAGTTTGTTGACTAATTACTCCTTGACAACCCAATTAGTAGTGGCAGATTTATACTGCTGCTAAAATAACTTGCTTAGGGGTAGAATCTCTAGTAATTCTATTGTGCTTGATCGGGACAGAGCTGGGTTCAAGCACCAATTGAAATGGCCTTTCAGCTGGTGCAGCAATCCAAGACACTACACCACAGTGTCAACGATCCACCAAACCCTGGGTTTATTCCCAGGGTGTCACAGGCGGTCGTGACCAGGAGGTTCCAATTCATTCAAAGAGTTGGCCCAGAGTTATGCAATTGGGGGTCTTGCCAAGTATCCCTTTTCTTAATGTGCTCTAACGACCACCTCCGGCAGGTCGGGTGCCTGCATGCTAAACTGAGGTCACTGGTCAAAGAAATGGCTGTCTATACACCGCAATTTGGCAGACTTCCGTGTTGAGTCAGCAGTGTGAAAAGAAGCAGAATGGCTTGTGAGGACGCTTATTGGAGAATGTACTGTATGCTCCGATTTGACACCTCTATGCCTGTTAGGATTTTCTCCAATAAGGTCGTAACTATGACTGGATACCACCAAGTTGGGAAGAAAAACTGGGTAAAATGGCATGTCATTTTCTGTTTAAGCCTATCTTTAGTGCTCGGTTGACATGTTCTAGATTTGACAGACCTTTCTTTTGACCGTCCTCCAGTATCCTCCATTTCAATAGATAAGCTCAATAAGCTCAATAACAGTGCGACCCTCTACGCCAGCCAGGAGAATGAATCTTGCTTCCCCTCCAGCCCTAGGTTCAACACTCTTCAATATCCTTTAGAATGCTCCCACAGTTATTGTGGACTAGGACATTTCAGTCGGTAGCCCTCCTTTGATTGATGGGTCAAAGCTAGATGTATGCATTGAGTAATCCATCACTGTGGCCATCCAATACTTCCCTACTTTTTGGCTGTTCTGACAGAAACTGTGCAGTTTGTCACCAACCTTGAGATTTCGTTCTACAGCTTTGTTATCTTCTCGCCGCTACCCAAAAGTTAAATTACTCTTATGAAGCCCTAACTATTGATTGCCGCATGGGCTAGCTCCAGAGACGGCTCAGCTTATCTAGCCACCACATTGTCTGATTGGCATTTTAATTACATATTTCCCTTCCTCTCTCCTTCATTCCCCCTTCAGACAGTATCTCCTGGATATATCCCTTGACGCTTGCGCAACCTGTGATAAAACTTCACACAAATGGCCCCCATTAGACATAAGCAGTACACTTGAAGACTTATAGGCTCACCAAGTGGCAAATAATACATATATTCTCACCCCGGGCTAATATACATTGAGCGTGTTTGATGATGGTGTAGGCTAGGTTATGACTAAGGGAGGAGCGCTTGGCTGAAATATGGAGTTCATCACCGTGTTGTTAATCGGCTGCCTGTTCTCCAGGGGTTTGTCTGTTACGAGGGAGGTTGAAGTTGTGCCAGTCATATGAGACATACAGCGGAGTACCAAGGAGCTCAACAACGAAGAACAAGGGTGGATTTACGACAGGAACACTACAGGTTAATCTTTTAAGAGCTTTTTTCTGTCATTAAATACTTTCAAATTATTTAATAATCAAGGAACGTCCCTGCATACACTTTTGTATTGAAACCAAGCAAACACAGCCACTTCCTGCTTTTACGTTACTGCTTTCAGGGATGGTGAAATGAGTCACTGGTTATATTTGATGGATATATGTTTCAGGCTCAAGATGCCAGCAAGTGGCTTTTGAATAATCCATGATATGCACTATTATGAAAAGGCCTAAAGCTTATACTGAAGTGATTCCTCCTTTAAAATTTGTGATGAGTCATTCCTCCAGTGTTAAAGCATGCATGTTGATTTAAGCCAGATAATGGGAGGTAAGATTGTTCTAACAATTGATATGGCCCACCTATGCTGGAAATCTCATGTTTCAGTTCACTGCTACCTAGTGTAGGCTGATGCCATTTTCTGGTGTGTAAGTGGAGCACTGCGGGTCTGGGCGGCTCAGATGACATGCTATACAAATCACAACACAGTTTGACATTGCACGCTGCACTCTTCATCCTTGCCAGTGGGTTTGTGGTCATTTTGAAGCCTATAGTAGGGTCATTTATATAGTATTAATGCGACGTGATCATTTTCCCATCAAAATGTATCCTACGGCATAACTTTGTCAGCCGCCCTAACTTTTTACACTAACATCTTTTTAAAATATACATTGGGCACTGACTCAGTCCAGCAGAGCCATGTACTATTTGTTGACCTCACCGGCCGGCTAACATTGATTTGTGTATAGCAAGTCTAATGTAAGGGGCAGTCCCTATCTGCCCATCTTACTGCAATTTTGAAAAGTCTATTCATTTTACCATGACTTATTCCCAAGGATAGCATTTTTAAACATTAACAGTGTCTATTCTAACATGAACCTGATTGGAAGTACTAAAAATCAGAAAGAAATCACACATTTCTATATGTTGCAAACCCACTACGTTGCCTTCTTTGTTTAAGTTTGGGAAAAATGAAAAACAAATAGTTGAGGATTTAGGCATTTATTTAAACTGTTCACTTAGTAAGAGATGCTTGCTTGGCTAATGGGGTACGCAATTGCAGAGTTTGCTAAAGAAAAATTAATAGATTAATAGGCTACAGATTTCACACTGCAAATTTGTCTAGTAGGCCTACTACTGAGACAACATGAATTTTTTTGAAAGCCTTGGGCATTACTTTTTGCAAGGTGATTACACAAACCATAAACAGCCAAACGCAAAAAGGACGCAGGACGTACAAATGACGGATGCATCATTTTAATGCAACTACCTATTTCTCCCGTTCCTGAATTCAGCTGTCATATCCACTTGTATATTCCACTGCAACTCCTCTTAACAAATTGTGGTAAGTTGAAGATCGAGGCAACCTTTCCTCACAGGCATTTGCGCCAAGCGATGTTTTTGTGTTTGTGCCGTACACACAGCTGTATTGACAGCCTACCGCTACTTCAATTACTTCTCTCCTTGCCTTCCCTCTACATCAGGCTCAGCTGTCTTTTTGTGAGGAGTGCTTCTAGTAAGCTAAGGGCTATGGCATACCTCTGCTTACCATCTCAATTTCAGCACTGCTTATACCAGTTTGAAATCTTAGTAAAAGTCACAAAAACAATGGGGAGCCCGCCAGGAGTGAGGTTGAATGTTAGCATATCCCACGGAGAACAACTCCGTGATCATCCATGAATCCTTCAAGTTTACTTAGCCGGCTGGATTGGCAAGATTTATTTCTGTGACTGACATGACGAGAGAACATGCCAATGTATAAGCTTATTCTGAAGTTGCTCCTGGTATTCTACTGCTACTCTCAAAAGCAAGACGGGACCCGTGCTGGTCCGGCAAAAGATTGTACTATACACGAAACAAAGTTAATTAAGCCTACGCATTGGCTTGGGCCTAGCTGAAGTACAATTAAAAAAGCAGGAGAAAATATCAATATTGCTCATTGTGTCTCATAAAGTGTTTAATTCGAAGCAAATGTGGGGTTAGGGAAGTGTGTTCATTATGAAGAATTAGACTGATGGTAAACAGAAGGCTACATTAGCTTGCAAAAACATCTAGGTTGGCTATCGTCAAGACATTTTAAATATACTCACTAGAGACTGTGTTCCAGTACTCGCCTATGACAGCATGACAAAACAGACAAAAATGAATGATTAGCCTTGTTTGAACCTTATTCATTTGTGTCTTTTGTCCTGATCTTGTCCCCATTCTGACTGTGCAGAGTATTATTTGACAGGTTTGGATAAACAAAAAATGCGTTATCATTTTGATCAGATCTTCGAAGTGTAAACTGACAAAATCCTGTCTAGATGGTCAGGACAGAATCCGAATGCATGTTAGGCCATCTTTACACCTTACATTAACATGTGTTTGCTGTTGTCCAATCATAGTTATTTGTTCACCTGCTGATTGAGATTTGTGGCATTGACATGTCAACAAAATGAGTCTCTTATCTGCCCACACAATCAGCAAATTATTCCAAACTACCCTGATCCTCTCCTTCTGACACAAGCTGTATACAGAAAACAACTCTTTAATAGTTAATGGTTTTATATCCTTATCATTTCTTACACTTTTTGCAGTCCAACAATTTAAGACTAGATAATTTATCATGCAAATGCTCTATGTTCCAGATAAATATTCAGAGAATTAGGTTATCTGTACTACATATTATACAATTAGGCATTAATGTACACAATTTACAACCCCATTCCCAAAAAAGTTGGGACGCTGCATAAAATGCAATAAAAAACAGAATGCAATTATGTGCAAATCATTTATCCTTATATTTAATTGAAAATAGTACAAAGATAACATATCAAATGATGAAACTGAGAAATGTTATAGTTTTTGGAAAAATAGATGCCCATTTTGAAATTGATGCCAGCAACAAGTTTCAAAAAGGTTGGGACAGAGGCCATGTGCACTAATGCACCCCCGTAACATCACGACTGCTGGGTTTGAAGTATGAGCTGATAACAAGCCGGATGGTCCCTCTCCTCTTTAGTCTGGAGCACGCGGCGTCCATGATTCCCAAAAGGCATTTCAGATTTTGATTCGTCAGACCACAGGACAGTTTTCCATTTCACCTCAATCCATTTTAAATGTGCTCGGGCCCAGAGGAGGCAGCAGTTCTGGATCTTGTTTATATCTGGTTTCTTCTTTGCATGGTAGAGTTTTAACTTGCATTTGTGGATGCAGTGACGCACTGTGTTCATAGGCAATGGTTTTCGGATGTGTTCCTGAGCCCATGCAGTGATGTCCACTACAGAAATGTGTCTGTTTTTAATGCAGTGCCGTCTGAGGGCCCGAAGATCACTGCCATCCAAAATTGATTTCCGGCCTTGTCCCTTGCATACAGAGATGCACTTTCTCCTGAAATGTGACAAATACACCTCCATAAGAGATACATATTTTGAAAAATTCTGTAATTTAATACCAAATTTTAAAGAATTGGATGACAAGACTAAATTAAAAATAATTATTGCAGAGGGACCTACATCAAATATTTCAACCAGATATGTGCACTTTTGTCATACACTGAGGAACAGTGAGTAATCCCGCACACACAAAACACACACATACAAATATTCATACTCATATAACATACACTTAGATACACAACCACACACACACACACAACGCACACATACAAATATTAATACTCATACAACATACACTTAGATACACAACTACACACACTAACACACAACTAAATTCTTAATTGTATTTATTTTAAACAAGATTTTAATGGTAATTGTATGAATCTTAATTTTACATTGAGAAACGTTATTCTTAAATTGTTGCACTATTTGCCCGCACAGTCTTTCACAGAGTGGTGAACCCCTTCCTATCTTTTCTTCTGAAAAACTCATCCTCTCTGGGATGCTCTTTTTATACCCAATCATGTTACTGACCTATTGCCAGTTAACTTAATTAGTTGTGAGGTGTTCCACCAGGTTTTTCTTTGACATTACACAACTTTTCCAGTCTTTTGTTGCCCCTGTCCAAGCTTTTTTGAAATGTGTTGCTGGCATCAAATTCGTAGTGGGCATATATTTTTCAAGAAACAATAACATTTCTCAGTTTCAAGATTTGATATGTTGTCTTTGTACTATTATCTATTGTATAGAGGGTTTAAATGATTTGCACATCATTGCATTTTGTTTTTCTTTACATTTTACAGTGTCCCAAAATTTTTGGAAATGGGGTTGTATTACAGAAACAGGAATATAAGAGAGCTATAAGTATATAGGTTAGCTACAAAGTGAATGCCAACTAGAATTAATCCAAATGGGATTTGCTCTGTGTATGGATGTTCACATAGGCCCATACTGTCTTTATAATAGTCTGTCTATTGTTGTAAACAAATACAGAGTGAATGTAGAAGTAGCCTAAAGAGTGACTATTGGCTAATCTGAGAGGGTGATAAAATTTTGTATATGCTTCTGTTGTGAGGATTTGTTTACAATTCAAGGATATAGTTGCAAAATACTACTAGGTGGTCAGGAAGATCAAATCACGATCAGTACAATCAGAATGCGGACATGATCAGGTCAACAGACACGTGTTAGAACCAGGTGTAAGCAGAGATTTAGAGGCAGGTATAAACACGGCTAATGACAAGTTGACTCAACCTGTAGCTGTTCCAGCATGAAAGATTCACTAAGGTTTTACCTTTCACAATTTCATCTTTGATTTGCCACGCATTAGTTGACAGCTCCATCTCTAGGCATTCAAATAACAAACCCTTTTCATGAGCAATGGTTAAGACATGATTGATTTTTCAAGCAATGCCATACAACACAGTATTGCGAAAAGCCCTAAACTCCACCATGGTGTCTGGGAATTTCCGCTACGTATCATGACCTAAAACAAATCAAACTTAGGGTTATTATTTTATTGCCTACCTGATATAAATTGTTTATCATGCTCAGTTGGCATGCATTTACTGTTAAATCCAAATACTGCATTGTATATTTACTCAACTACTAAAGAAAATAGAGCTATTGTTATTCAGAGAGCATTCTGAGTGGTTTCTCACTCATGAGTGCCCACAGATAAGACCTCTGTTCTATTGTAACGGCAGTCAATAGGTACGAGAGGAGAATGAATGGCATTTTAAAGAACATAAACAAATAAATTGAATTTTTTTCGCTTGCTTTAGTGTACCTGCCTTTGCCCTGCTTTTCAAAGAGCTTGTGTCAAGACTCATTGTAGTTGATTTGATAAAGGTCAAAATCAAAGATGTTTACGTGTTAGTTTTTTGTGGATATTGGACAAAATGTGAGTATATGATATATGTGTGTATATATATATATATATATATATATATACAGCGGATATAAAAAGTCTACATACCCTTGTTAAAATGCCAGGTTCTTGATGTAAAAGAATGAGACAAAGATAAATCATGTCAGAACTTTTTCCACCTTTAGTGCGACCTATACCGTGAACAATTCAATTGAAAAACAAACTGAAATCTTTGAGAGGGAAAAATAAAAAACTCACAATAACCTGGTTGCATATGTGTGCACACCCTTAAACTAATATTTTGTTAAACACCTTTTGATTTTATTACAGCATTCAGTCCTTTTGGGTAGGAGTCTATTAGCATGGCACATCTTGACGTGGCAATATTTGCCCACTCTTCTTTGCCAATGCGCTCCAAATCTGTCAGATTGCGAGGACATCTGCTGTGCACAGCCCTCTTCATATCACCCCAAAGATGTTCAATTGTATTCAGGTCTGGGCTCTGGCTGGGCCATTACAAAACGTTAATCTTCTTCTGGTGAAGCCATGCTTTTGTGGATTTGGATGTGTGCTTTGGGTCGTTGTCGTGCTGAAAGGTGAACTTCATCTTCAGCTTTCTAACGGACGCCTGAAGGTTTTGTGCCAAAATTGCCAGGTATTTGGAACTGTTCATAATTCCCTCCACCTTGACTAAGGCCCCTGTTCCAGCTGAAGAATAACAGCCCCAAAGCATGATGCTGCCACCATGCTTCACTGTGGGTATGGTGTTCTTTGGGTGATGTGCAGTGTTGTTTTTGTGCCAAACACACCTTTTGGAATTATGGCCAAAAAGTTCAACCTTGGTTTCATCAGACCATAACACATTTTCCCACGTGCTTTTGTGGGACTTGATGTTTGTTTTGCAAACTTCGGCCGGGCTTGGATGTTTTTCTTTGTAAGAAAAAGCTTCCGTCTTGCCACCCTACCCCATAGCCCATTCATATGAAGAATAAGTCTCACCATGAAATAGGGTGCAGGTCAGGCCGCAGGCTGTTAGCCAGCCTGCTAGCATAGTGGAGTCTGTCGATAGCATAGCCAGAGTAGTCAGTACAGTTTTACCTATTGCCACGTGACTCGTTCCAGGCTGAGAAAAGTTAAACAAGGTAGTGCTAATAATAGCAACCTTATTAAGATAAAGCCTTCCTCCACTTCGGTCACAAATAAAAATGACTGTATCACCTCGCATCTCAAAATGGGACTCCTTAATGTTAGATCCCTTGCTCCAAAGGCAGTTGCAGTAAATGAATTAATCTCTGATCATAAACTAG
>JACXGI010000415.1:7902-141314 GCA_016801175.1 Esox masquinongy
CCCCCCCCCCCCCCCGGGCGCGTCCCCGAATGCCACCCGGTTCCTCCCGTGAAGTGCACTACGCAGGCGGCAGGGTTCAAACTGGGAGGCAGCCCTCTGGTCTCCCCTGACCACCGCGGAGTGTCTCGTCACTGCTGTGACCTCACCAGAGGGCCGCCTGGTCGGGTTTACTCATACTGCCGCACGAGGACCCGGTCCATATCACCACAGTTTAATGGACAGGATGCGTCCCGTGGGCCACCCTGCTCCCTATGCGATGCACTACTTTATCTAGATCAAAGCAGACGGGGGACAGATCCGCTGTCATTTGTTCAGGGACCGTGGAGAGGACAAGGCACAGTTGGATGATTCCCAATCGAAAAGCAATTATGTAGGCCTCTATTTTCTGGTGTGGCTCTGAGTTTGCACCCTCAAGAATCTGTGCCCCGGTTCTTTAAAAATAAAGGATCCATTTCGAGGACAATTGGAAAATATTCAATGTAGCACACTTACAAAAGAGTGACAGCCATTTCGGAGGCCAGACAACTGCACTGTTTCTTTTATTCTATGCATTTGACATTTTAACCATGTGTTGTTTTCTTTCTTTGCTTTTCTAAGACGATACAGCACTTGAGTTTGGTAGGTATCTCTTTTTTTTCTACTGCTCCCTTTTTCCCTTTTGCTTATACCACTTCCTCCAACTCACATCTTTTTGTCCTCGTGCTCAAATCTCTTGCTTTTGTAGCACAGTTTGAAGCTGAGGAAATAGAAGGTACTGCTTGTTGTACTAACTGCTGCTCACCTGTCACACTCCGTCATAGCAATGTAGCAGCTCATTGGCTGGGGACCAGGCCAGCACCCCAACTATGAGACCTGTCATTGGCCGATCAGCCTTTTGACATACATTCCTGTGGTTTTGAATGTCCCAAATGACAACCTATTCCCAATTTATAGAACACCGGGCGCTGATGCACTACATAGGAAAAAGTAGTGCACTAAATAGGGAACATGGTGCCATTTGTGACTCAGACTGTATGCTAGCTTGTCTGTGATGACTGACCTCACCTCCTCTGCCCTCCTAAACGCTCCCTCACATTCCACCGTTTGTGTTCCACTGTCATCTCAGTTGTAAGGAGGAAAATAATTTGTCTCGTCAATTTCTCTGGTGAATAGTTTCCCCTGGAAACTGAGAGGAACATGCGTTATCAGCTGGGCTGAGTGAAACCTATTCGGAATGATCCTCTTTTGCGCATCAACTTTTGATGTTCATTAAAGCAGACACAATCTAACCAAGCCAGGGAAAGAGGCCCATACTTCTCACGTATACTGTAACATAGGCTACATCCTACATGGCAATGTCTTCCATTTAAAGTACGCTGCCTTTGACCAGGACCCATAGGGCTCTAGCCAAATGGAGTGCACGATATAGGGAGCATAGGGTGCCATTTAGTAAGCATTCATACTGTAGCTACTTGCAAACCTGTTTGTTCCTCAAAGCTTAATGCTATGTCTGATGCCATGATATACTGTAGTTAACTGCAGACCCATTACCTTCTGTGTGGTCTATCCATAATCTACTGTGTATTTTTGCTATGACTGTGGTATTATGTACTGTGGTGTTTTTTTGGGAAGGTGAAGTGTTATCTGGCCATATATAATGTTTTCGCCTATGTGTGTTTCCCGGACTGTTGTCTCCGATCCCTCTGTTATAGTGTGCTGTCCCTGTGTTCAGTCAATCTGTGTTGTTGGGACAGCTGTCTCAGTTTTCTCTGTGATAGTGTTCTGTCCCTGTGTTCAGTCAATCTGTATTGTTGGGACTGCTGTCTCAGTTCTCTCTGTGATAGCGTGCTATCCCTGTATTCAGACAATCTGTGTTGTTGGGACAGCTGTCTCAGTTCTCTCTGTTATAGTGTGCTGTTTCCGTGTTCAGTCAGTCTGTGTTGTTGGGACAGCTGTCTCAGTTCTCTCAGTTATACCGTGCTGTCTCTGTGTTCAGTCAGTCTGTGTTGTTGGGACAGCTGTCTCAGTTCCCTCTGTGATACCGTGCTGTCTCTGTGTTCAGTCAGTCTGTGTTACTAGAGCAGTCGGCTCTGTTGGAAGTTAATTGTACATGCTGATCTCTAACACTTGTTCTTCCTGCCTGGCCACCATTCTCTGCTCTTCTCTCTGCTTCTCCACATCTCCGACACCAGAGGACGGTCTCAATTTAAACGGACACCACTTAGGTGAGACATTGCGTGTCCACTTTAGCATTTGATGTGGATCTCTCTCAGGGTTGGAGATAAAACCTAGAGGAGGGTAACTCTCTAGGAACAGTTGTTGGAGATAAAATCTAGAGGAGAGTAGCTCTCCAGGAACAGGGTTGGAGATATAACTTAGAGGAGGGTAACTCTCCAGGAACTGGGTTGGAGATAAAACCTAGAGGTGGGTAACTCTCTAGGAACAGGGTTGGAGATAAAACCTAGAGGAGAGTAGCTCTCCAGGGACAGGGTTGGAGATATAACCTAGAGGAGGGGAACTCTCCAGGAACTGGGTTGGAGATAAAACCTAGAGGAGGGTAACTCTCTAGGAACATGGTTGGAGATAAAACCTAGAGGAGAGTAGCCCTCCAGGGACAGGGTTGGAGATATAACCTAGAGGAGGGTAACTCTCTAAGAACAGGGTTGGAGATATAACCTAGAGGAGAGTAGCTCTCCAGGGACAGGGTTCGAGATAAAATGTAGAGGAGGGTAGCTCTCCAGGGACAGGGTTGGAGATAAAACCTAGAGGAGGGGACATCTCCATGAACTGGGTTGGAGATAAAATGTAGAGGAAGGTAACTCTGTAGGAACTGGGTTGGAGGTAGAACCTAGTGGAGGGAACATCTCCAGGAACACGATTGCAGATAAAACATAGGAGAGTAACTCTCTAGGAACAGGGTTGGAGATAGAACCTAGTGGAGGGTAGCTGTCCAGGAATAGGGTTGAGATAAAAAACCTAAAGGAGGGGAGATTTCTAGGAAAAGGGTTGGATAGTGCTGAAATTCATCAATGTGAGAAATGTTTTTTTTCTTAAATGGACTAAGTACATGTTAGTCTGATTTAAGACAGATTCTTTTCCTTTGACAGAATGTATGAGCTTAATATGTCATGGCTATTTCTGGTTTTACTGTAACTGTGTTTTCCTCTCCCAGTGGTTTGGGTCTAGTTAGATAGGTCTCTGTAGATGTATATGGATTGATTTGGACTAATGGAACAAGATATTTTCCACTTGTTGTTGTGAAGGTCCTGACGATTTTTTCCCCCCGTTAGTCCTGTTGATGTGGTCCTCTCTCTCTCTCTCTCTCTCTCTCTCTCTCTCTCTCTCCTGTGTCTCCCTCTCTCTCTCTCTCTCTCCGGTGTCTCCCTCTCTCTCTCTCCTGTGTCTCCCCCTCTCTCTCCTGTGTCTCCCCCTCTCTCTCCTGTGTCTCTCTCCTGTGTCTCTCTCTCTCCTGTGTGTCTCTTTCTCCTGTGTGTGTGTCTCTCTCTCCTGTGTCTCTCTCTCTCCTGTGTGTGTCTCTCTCTCTCTCCTGTGTGTGTCTCTCTCTCTCTCCTGTGTCTCCCTTTTCTCACTTTGTCTGTCTGTCCATCTGTCTCTCTTGATGTGGTCCTGCTTGGACTCTCAGCAGCAATTACAGCCTGTTCTGTTCTGGAACTGTTCTTTTGGTTCTGGTACCAATTCTCTCTGCGTGCAGAAACTATTCTTCATTGTGTTATTGCCACTGTCACTTTCCTGACAAATCATGAATTATAATCCCAGAGTGTCCTGGCTGCACTTCTCAATTCTCCTCCCTAAGTAACACTCTCTTTTCCTAACTCTCTCTCTCTCTCTCCCTAAATTACTACAGTTGCGGCCAAATGCAAAGGCACCCATGCACTTTTATTAAATTATTTTCCGATTTCTTCTCAAATACAGTGAATAAAAAATGGACCCCATACCTTGTTATTGGAATTTAAGTTTCTAATTTCATTGACAAAAATAAAGACATATGACAAAATGGGAGAGACCCCAGAACTATTACTTGATTGCCCAGCCTTTGGCAAAGGTAACTGCAGACAAAAGCTTCTTGTATTCATTACTGAACTTAATTAACCTTTTTCAATTTAGCCGCTTTTTCAGCTCTTCCGTGTTTGAACAATGCCCTCCTCCAACTGCCCTTTTTAAATCTCGTAATTGATTTTTGAATTGACTTTGCATGTCTTCATAAACACTCCTGGTTGTCTTGATGTGTGTTAAGGATTGTTTTCTCTCTGGAAGACCTTCATCCTTCAATGTTCAACCACATTATTAGTGACACTATGTTGAACATTGGTCTCCAAAACAGTTGTCGTCTTATCTTATGAGGTCTTGCTCATGTTCAACTCTCCCAGTATCTGAAGCAGCAAAGCAGCCCTCCATCATTATAAAACCCTCCTTCATATTTGATTGCAAGCACGCTGTTTAATGAAATGCTTAATTTGGTCGTCTGTAAACATAGCGCTGATCTGGATTGCCAAAAAGCTCTAATTTTGTTTCATTGGTCCACAGAACCATTTGTTTATGTGGGTTTTTAAAAGTTCAACCAGGCATTCTTGTGTCTCCCTCAGTAGTGGGGTCTTCCTATGTTTACAAGCGACGAAATGAAGCGTTCAAAGAAGAGAACATCCTGCCTACATTCAGTTACTGGAGAACGTTGGACAACGATGTGGGGTGCTTCGCTGCCTCTTGCACTGGGGGCCTTGAATATGTGAGGCATCATGAAATAAGATTAAAATGAGTGGCCAGTGAAGACCTGAGGTATAAATTACATCCAAAACTTAAGCAAAAACAGCAGTCGGTGGAGTGTACCCTTCAAACACTGATGATTCAGAGTTGTTTTCTGTGGGCCAAATTTCCTGTAAATGGCTACAATAAGCATTTGTTGGAAGTTATTTTGGCCAACGGCTGTGTAACTAAGTACCAGCTTCAGGGTTTATATAATTTTATCCATGCCGTTTGACTTTATTTGTTTGTACATTCAAAGGGGTGAAGGTTACAAGGCGGTCAAGTCTCTGGACACTCCTCTGCACACTAAACCGTTTAGGACAGTTAATTTCACAGGAGATCTAGTGCACATAGAGATTATCATTTAAGACTGAGGTATGTCTGCCAAGCTCAATCGCAGAGTTGTCATTCTTTAAGGATGACCTTTGAAACACCCGGCTATTTTCCGGTTTGTGTCCGTGTTCCCCACTGAACTTTATTTCCTACTTAATGCACTACTTTTGACCAGGGTCCGTAGGGTTGTTGAAATGTAGTGCCCTTTGGGACGTTGCCTCTGTACGTTTCGTGTTGTCATGGTGCCATCGTTATTAGTCACTGACCTCAACCTCTTTCTTTCCTTCCCTCTTCCTCTCTCAGACCTAAACAACCTCCACTGCTGCTCCCAGGGCACGTTAACGTTGTTTCAACGTTCTTGTACACCGAAGCTCCGGTTTTCTGAAACAAGAGAGTCTTTGAGGGGGGAGAAAGCCTTCTAAAACAATGATATCTTTAGTACCAGTATTTCTTATTGCACACTGCATTACATTTCAGGCTGCTGTATGTGGTTGTGTGATTTAAAGTCCGTCAGTCCTAATAGCTAAGAAATCCTAGAACACAGATGCTTTTTTAATGCCACTAAGTTTGCTTTGGGAGCTTGAGTTGGGGTGGAGGGAGAGGAAAAGTGGCTTGTCATTTTCTTCTTTGGTGTGTTTGTGCTCTCTCCATACCTCTGTCTGTCAGTGATGCAATGTCTGTATCTTCAATCTGCCACGAACGGTTCTCGCAGAGTCTTCAAAGAGCTGTCTTCAGGGCGAGCTGGATTCCTGTGAGATGCCTCTCCTGTAGAGCCAGGAGACTGTGGAGTACCGTAGAGCTCTGGTCAAAGTAGTGTACTATATTGGGAATAGGGTGCCCTTTGGGACACTGGCAAGGAGTGTG
This sequence comes from Esox masquinongy, assembly GCA_016801175.1. Taxonomy (NCBI): domain Eukaryota; kingdom Metazoa; phylum Chordata; class Actinopteri; order Esociformes; family Esocidae; genus Esox; species Esox masquinongy. The sequence goes on from JACXGI010000415.1 coordinate 13,840, forward strand.
AGCATGTCCTGAAATGCCTTCCTGTTGGCCTCAGCCAGGCCTTAAACAACACTCTGAGACCCCACTCTGTCTTAAACCAAGAACAAGAGGCCAGTCCAGTTGGAAGAAAGAAAGGAGCAGAAAAGGAGAGGGTAAACAACACGGTATGCGTCCCAAACACCACTCCTTTCCCATCTACCGCTTATTACATTCGGCAAGGGCACAGAGTTCTGGTCCAAAGTAGTTCACTAATAAAGGGAATATGATGCCGTTTGGGACACTGCCATGTTTTCCCTGGGATTGTTCAGCACATAGTTTGGTTCCCAGGGATTAGAAACACAATACCTGGACTGAGCCCTGGATGAGTAGGAAGTAGGCACAGTGACATCTCCCTGGCCACAGCTGTCCTAATCTACCGTAATCCCACAGATCCACAGGCACACGGCAAAGCCCCTCGCAAAACATCCGGAAGGAGGGATCGAGGAGAGGAACGGGCCAAAGCAGTACTGAGGAAAAATCTGGGAAAGCCATCAACCCACCAGAATCCAATTAAGACAGAGTTATGGAAAAATGGAGACGTGAAACTGAAATAAAAGAAAAAAAGTTCATTTTCCAGAAAACAAGTTTATTTCATCTGTCTGCAGGTTCCCAACTAGAGACACAGCCCAAATAGAAGACTGTCAGCGTGGTCCAAATGGCACCCTGCTCTCTATGTGGGGTGCTACTTTACAAGGACGGTTGGGCTCTGATCTAAAGTAGTGTCCTATAAAGAGAATATGGTATAGTTCTGAATGCAGTCTTGGGTTTTAAGAATGACTAAGACATCTTTGTTCCTATCCAAAGTCAGGTAGCGACATACACTTTACTGTGCTGGGTTGGCACTATATTGATGGTTATATTGGTGTCTAATATCATGGTAGGGCAGGTAGAGGGCAAACAGGTGTTTGTGTGTGTGTGCATGCCGATTTTACAGATACTGGTGGGGACCAAAAATGAAAATGTGTCATTGTGGGGCATTTTGGCTGTCCCATGAAGATAAAGGATTTTTTTGGTTCAAAGATTAAGTTTAATTTTAAGGTTAGGTTTTTGGGATTAAGGTTAGGAGTAGGGAGAGTTTGAATGGGAAAATGTTGGTTGTCCTCACAGGGACAATAAAACGTTTGTGTGTTTTATCTAGCCAGTGTGATGTTACTTAGTTGACGTTAGTGGTTTCAGTGGTTTGTGACTGAACGATAACACGAGAGGATCTGTAATGGCACCCTTCTTTATGGTGCACTACTGACCTGAGGACTGTACTATAAAGGGCCCCTAAAAGTGGATAGGCAACCATTTAAGACGCACCCTGTGGTATCTCTGGGTTTGTTGTCTAGCATGTTGTCTGAATTGGCTGATTGATGAGACAAACAGGAAAGCGTTCTGGCCCAGTGTTCTTGGCTCTCGGGTCCCCTAACTTACCAGCTGTGCAGAGAGGCCACATACCAAAGACTCCCCACGCCGCCCTGTGTCAGTGCAGCGATGGACTACAGCTGGATTGAAATGTGTCTCTGTGCGTCAGGAGTTTCTGGTGCGGGCGAGGGCAGCATTTGCTGTGGAGACCAGTCATTCCTGAGTCCTAAAGAGCTCTGGGATTAGACGGAGGGGAAAACCAAATCACTAGCGCTCGAGACAAACTCGCCAAGGGACTTGAGCACTATTCCACGTTGTAATCCGGTAACACTGCCCCATTGCCATGGAAAGTAACCGAGTCCCCGGGGTTGGAGTAGCTGTTGCCTGTAGCTGAACACTGCCTCGGTGCCATGGAAAGTAACCGAGTGCCACGCCGTGTTTCAGTTCCCCTCAGACAAGGCTGTAATGAGTTCCCCACTGCGGACCTGCCCCGCTGCTCTCAGGACGTATTTCAAACATCACAGGCGGCGGCCCAGTGTTTTTTAGTCATCAACTGTCTCTCTCCGTCTACAGCCTACGAGCCGGTCGGGCCAGACTGAACATGGTCAGCGCAGTGTTCAGTGTGATTTCCGCGGTTACCTGCTGTCCTTTTTCAACTGGAAACAGGATGTCCCATAAAGCCGAGGGAGAGAGACAGGGTGGGTAGCAGGGGGTGGGAGGTTTGAAGGACAGCAGGTTAAAATGGATACCACATTCATCGACAGGCAAAAACAATTTTGTCGTTAAAACATCCTTCATTCCCTGTAGAGCAATGTTTTTAATCGTTGATACAGTTCCCTTCCGTGCGGTCAGACCGCAGGTCAGGTACGTGTGTGCTGCAGCAGGCCTGTTCCTTGGTCCAGAAACCGCTGGGGGTTGTGGGGGTTTGATGCTTCACACAAGGGTTCTCCTTGGGACAGCCCTGGAGGCCAACTACGATTCCAATAATGCTTTTGACAGATGCCACCTCCCGGTTGCTTTCTTAGCAAGGGTTTACATGGAGGGACATTGAAGGCCACAAGGCTGTCTGTCCTGTCTTTGTCTGGACAGGTCCTCTTTCCACACACCACCATGCCAAGGAGCCAAGACACACACACACCGTCCTGTTTAAAGCAACCCAGATGGTAGAACATGGGTATACAGGGAAAAAAGGTTTTACTTTTGGAGGCATCTGTTCCGCTTTCATTTGGCTCTGTTTGTCAAGTGGATAATTCCTTTTTAACTAATTATTATTTCACTGCTTTCAAAATAGAAACTGATAATAATCATATGATTACCGGTGCAGACCAGTTTTTCCTCTGGACCTTACTACTGTGATCATTGTTAATCGATGTCTAAAGGATGGGGGTTCAAAATTGTCTCCATGAAACTACAATGTTCTGACGCATGTTACATCAAAATTATATTACTGTATATTGCATCGACTACATGAAAAAGAGAGAGGAAATTGTCTACCTCCAGAAGGTGTTCCCCATCATGGGATGTTTGAGTTTTTAATAATGTCATAATGACATTGTTAGAAAGCATCAACAAATCAAAATGAATTGTTTCTGATAGTCCCTCTATTATTAATGATATGGTTTGATGTACTCTGGTAATTTCACAACAGGTTCATACTAGTTTGTTCCAAAACATCTTCACCTTATGTTCCGTGTTTTGAATGACTTTAATAATGGTTTAGTAATGTTGCATGCTTTTGGGGAATACATTTTCTTTGGGGTGGTACATTAGTAAGGGTCAGTTGGATAGTCATTTTTTTTACAAATGTATCCAATTATGTGTACATGTAAATATGCAAATGTGTTATTTTTGTGTTATTGTGCAAATTATATAGAAGGGTATGTGGAATTTTCATTTCACAGAATAAACATTTAATATTTGGCATTCCATTAGATACTTAGTAGTCCCACCAAAATGTCTGGGTGAAATGTCTGTCTCTCATTATATAATTATTCATGTACTATAATACTGTCAGAGTGGCTTCATGATGTAGAAGTCACATTAATCAGCGCTATATTTTTGAGTTGTTATAATGTACATTTTCATGGCAACTGCTCATCCGTTTATAGCGTTTTAACTAACAACAGACATAAAATAAACTTAGCAATGTAATGTAGCAAACAGGAAAATAATGACTCATTTATTTAAGGAAGAATTAATCATTGGATATTTATGTTGGACATTATTTGTCTGTCTTTTTGTTTGGTTTGTTGTTGTGGACACAACATGGCCCTGTGGTGAGGTGAATAATGTCGGCGTGTGGAAACTGGAAAACCTCCCAGCTCCGTAGTGCCATCCTCCATCCATTCCCGCCTGGAGCAGACTAGAGCCGTAATGGGCACCGTTACAGTCAGTCATAATGGCAGTCTTTAATGCTTCCCACATTCTGCCACCACAACCAGCCTTAAGTGCTGCACCGATAAAATGCACTGCGTGTGTATCCGTCTAGTGTGCATCAAGCATGTGCGTTTTGGCGTGCGCGACACAGTTCGAAACCGCACATTACGTGGCTGGGCCGAGGTTGGGCGTAACAGTAATGCCCTCTTAATCTAGCGCTGCCAAGAGGAGTTAATTCACCAGTTGTCGTGTCCATTAGTCTTCACTGAGAGCTTGATCTGCAGGGCCAGGGTGGAGCTTGGTCTGCAGGTTTAAATCTAGAATGGAACCCTGTTCTCCCATCTAGTGCACTACTTTTGACCAGGGTCGTAGGGATTTGGTCCAAAGTAGCGAACTGTTATTAGGATTAGGGTGTCATTTTGGGATGCGCAGTACCTGTCAGTGACTCTTCCACTGCAGGGATAGACGCTAAGTTGAGAGACAAGTGTGCACTTTGTATGAACAGTTTGGAATTTAGAGAGGGGGGACAGTGGGATTGAACCCAGGTCCTCCAGTCTTTTATGTTGAGAGCCTCCATTGTTGCCACCCGTCCAAGGGTTTGGTGCTGGCCCGGTGGTGCAAGACTCTTCTGGCCCGGTAATACAAGACTGTTCTGACCTGGTAATACAAGACTGTTCTGGCCCTGTGGTGCAAGACTCTTCTGGCCCGGGAATACAAGACGGTTCTGGCCGGGTAATACAAGACGGTTCTGGCCGGGTAATACAAGACGGTTCTGGCCCGGTAATACAAGACTGTTCTGGCCCGGGAATACAAGACGGTTCTGGCCCGGTAATACGAGGCTGTTCTGGCCCGGTAATACAATAGCGGGGTTTGCCATGATGGTGGCCCCGGCCGCACCTCTCCTCTGGTCTGATCTGCAGAAAATGGAATTAGATTCCTTACGTGTCGTCACCTCAGGGTTCGCCACATGACGTCTGGAGTACCTCACCTCCGTATTGTTCTCAGGGCCCTCGACAGGAAGAGATCTACAATCATGCGCTCACCTCTACTTTCAAGGAGCATCTGTTATTTTCGACAGACATTAATCTTCTGGGTTCATTTCTTTCACAGACACAGCGGCCACGCTGTTTCACACTGTTGTTAGCGTCGGAACAGAACAGTGGGCAGTTTGGTATTCACAGTTTGTGAAGGCACCCGGGTGCATTCTTTGGTATTCAGTTTGGGATTCACAGTTTGTGAAGGCTCCCGGGGGCTTTCTTTGGTATTCAGTTTGGTATTCACAGTTTGTGAAGGCTCCCGGGTGCTTTCTTTGGTATTCAGTTTGGTATTCACAGTTTGTGAAGGCTCCCGGGTGCTTTCTTTGGTATTCAGTTTGGTATTCACAGTTTGTGAAGACTCCCGGGTGCTTTCTTTGCACACATACTGAATTTCCTATGCCGCGGCTGTTAGATATTATCGCAGTGGAAAATGGGCTTGCTGGAGCTCACTGGCAACGTCTAGGCGATTGTGTGTCTAAGGGCAGTGCGTGTCTTTTCTGTTTACACTGGGGCTCGATATGCGCCTTGTCATTTTTCTGTTGGGGTTTCTCTTGCAAAGGGGGGGGTTTGACTTGGTAGGTGTGTGTTACAGGAGTAGGAGGCTACCGGTAATTATCCAGTCACGGTCAAGTTCATGCCATTAAATTGCGCGTGTGTCCTGACTGCTGACCAAGGGAAATGTCTCCCTATCAGAGCTTTTTGTCACATGAAGGGGCCTGGGGTTAGGAGCCAGCTGAAAAACACAGCCGCCTTAGCTCTCTCATAATTAGGATCAGTATTGCCGTGCTAACATTCCTTGAACATTCATCTGTTGGCCCAGTGGGAACCAACCATCCTGTTAGTCAAGACTGTACTTCTGTCTGCTCTAACAGTCACTCACACTACTCTCCTCCCCTGTAACACAGAGGTTTCATGACATCCAGAGCTGGGGGCAGGTCCGGACCGACAAAGAATGTTGAGTCGCCATTCAGTTCTCTAATTCTGGATCAAATTAATTTCCAGCCTCCTCTCTCTTGCTGGTCTCGTCTAATTCTGTCTCCATCAGTAATGGAGATGATCAGTACTTCGGGGTGTGTGTGTGTCTGCATGCATTCTCCCCCCGCTTTGATTTATTTCTTTTTGGCCACGAGCGGGGAGGAGGAGTTAAGAGTTAGTTATGTTCTGTTATTTGGATGGAGCTGTCTAGAAGGGTTTAAGTGATTTTGAAGGGCCCGGGATTACGGAGGGCCCTTCAACTACAGGAACAGAGATGTGTATTGACTGGCTGCAGCTGAGCCCCATAATGAAATGCCGTGCACCTGTCTCCCTGAAGGAAAACAAAGAGATTGCCTCTGACAGAGCCAATGAAACGCCGGCGCCTCCTGCGACCCGATAGGCCCCCTAATCGAATGGAACAACCCGTGCTGCACCATCACGCTAATCAGACCACAGTATTAGGGTCCGCCCACTTGGGAGGGGGGTTAGATTGAACCTCCTCTCTTATTACAGAAATGACCCTTCATTCCTTATAGTCTACAGTAGGCTACTTTTGACCATTTACCAACTTGACAACCTTAGTTGGTTTAACACTCCCAGCTAGAATGGCTTTCAAATGTATTCACCCCCTTGGACTTATACACATTTTTATTGTCTTTGAACATGAAATCGGAATTCATTCAATTATTCAACACAAAAATGACCATAAAGTCGATTTAAAAAATAAAATCTGCAAATTGTTCAAAATTATAAAGCAAAACAGTTGCATCGGTATTCACCCTCTTTGCTCTGACACTCTTGAGTCTTTAGAAGTCACAGAATGAATTGAATAGAGTCCACCAGTGTGGAATGGGTTAGTTGTTTCGCATGACTTCATGTTGAATACACTCTGGGTGGTCCAACAGTTGGTTAGTACAGTTCCTAACTAAAACTACATTATGAAGACAAAGGAACATTCAAAGCAAAACCTGAATAAGATATTTCAAATAATCAATCAGGGGTAGGATACTACCTTAAGAGCTTTTCCTAAGAACTTTTCCAAGGCATTGAATATTCCCCGGAGCACAGTAATGTAAATTATTAAGAAATTGAGAGAATTTGGCACAACTGTGAATCTGTATAGAACAGGCCGTCCTAAAAAAATATCTAAGTGAGAAGGGCACTAGTTAGGGAAGCCACCAAGAGCCCAATGACAACTCTGAAGGCGTTAATCTTCCACAGCTGAGTTGAGAGACACTGTGCCTATTGCAGAAACAACCTGGGCGCTTCACAAAAGTGACATTCATGAAAGAGTTGCCAAAAGTAAAACAAATCACATCAAATCTCGAGTTTTTCAGAAGGCATGTGGAAGGCTGAGAAGATTCTATGGTCTAATGGGACCAAAATAAAGCTTTTTGGCCTCAGTGCTAAGTGTTTTGTTTGGTGCAAGCCTAACACAGCACATCAGCCCTACCTGGCAGTATGGTGGTGGCAGCGTCATGCTATGGCCATGCTTCTCAGTAGGGACTAGGAGACTGGTCAGGATTGAGGGAAGGATGAAAAAAATAAATAAAGTGGTCATTGAAGAAAATCTGATCCAGAGTGCACAGGACCTCAGACTTGGGTCAAGATTCATCTTTCAGCACGACAACGAACCAAAGAACACAGCCAAGACAACGCGGGATTGGCTTCAGGACAAGTTCGTGAATGTTGTTGAGTGGCCAAGTCAAAGCCCGGATCTCAATCCAATTGAGAATATGTGGAAAGAGATGAAAATCCCAGCTTGATGGAGCTTGAGTGATTTTGCTAAGATCAGTGGGACCAAATGCTGTGTCCAGAAAGCTGGTAGAGATTTATCTAAATAGGCTCATGGCTGTAATTGCTACCAATGGTGCCCCACCAAATATTGACTAAAGCAGGTGAATACCGGATACAATCAGTTGTCTTTTGGAATTAATTTAGAAAAAAAAATTGATTTTATTTTTCACGCAAGGTTTGGAACACAACTTTTTTTGAATGCAAATAAACATGATCCCGCTATAACTGTTTAGATAAACAAACACCACAGTGTCAATGAACAGCTTGCATTTTCAGTCATTCTCACATTTTTGCTTGATTTTGCATGATACCCAGCAGGTTAACAGTGTCAATCTGGTATCTAGTAGACCTGTGGATGATGGAGGGCAGGATGGTGTCCTGGATGTCGGGCGAATAGAATCCTAATGACCATGGGTGTGATAGATGTTTATCCTGACCAAAAATACTTTCCAAATAAGCCAATTTTCACATGCTTTACATGCTAATCCATTTTCTTTGACCCCTGCCCTTGTTTTTTGGAAAACATATTTTGACTGGTAATATTTTTTCACCCACCAGCCCAAAAAAAATCTAATTTTATTCCTGATGATGATGATGACTGTGCGTGGCTTGCTGTTACAGCAATGTGGTGTAGCTAGCGGTATTACATGATATATTTTCCACTGTGTGGCGAGCAGACGGCTAATTCCTTCTGGCCAGAGTCGGGTCAGGGCAGTGGGGGGTGTTGAATGAGAAGGATACACCGCAGGGGAAATGGCACAGACAACATAGTCGTAACCCTCAACATGCTGTCCTACCCGCAGTGGAACAAAGTCTGCCCTGAACGTTAGCTGTAACACAATACTCCCAACACTAGGGTACACACACACCATAGCCTTACACTCACACACACACACATACACACACACATACACACACCATAGCCTTACACACTCACACACACACATACACACACCATAGCCTTACACACTCACCCACACACACACACACACCATAGCCTTAAACACACACACACACACACACACACACACACACCACAGCCACACACACACCACAGCCTTACAGACACCACACACACACACACACCACAGCCTTACAGACACCACAGCCTCACAGACACCACACACACACAAACACACCACAGCCTCACAGACACCACAGCCTCACACACACCACAGCCTCACACACACCACAGCCTTACAGACACCACACACACACACACACACACACCACAGCCACACACACACCACAGCCTTACAGACACCACACACACACACACACACCACAGCCTTACAGACCCTCATACACACCACAGCCTCACACACACACACACACCACAGCCTCACAGACGTGCCTTATTGTGCTGAAGCTGTACGTTTGACTAACGGCGTGTTTCATTTCTAACACAGCATAGGGGTCTCCTCCTCCACATCCTTTATTAAGTGACTGTTTAGAAAAGAACAAGCTCTGAAGAATGTAGCTAGACTCTCTATCCATCGCAGCACATCTTGCACCGTTGTGTGTGTGTGTCTGTGTGTCTGTGTGTGTGTGTCTGTGTGTCTGTGTGTGTGTGTGTGTGTGTGTGTGTGTGTGTGTGTGTGTGTATGTTTGGGTGGGTGGGTGTGTGGGTGTGCGCGTGCATGCGCCGCTTACCCCGTGGTTTTTCCATGTTGTGGAAAGTATTAAAGGATTGGATCTGGGTTTTTTTTCCCCCTTCTCTCTTCAGTCCGTAATTTGAATGCTGCCTTAATCTTTCTTGGGCATCTTGCATCATTCCTTGGTTCATTATTCTGTGCTGTTTAAAGGAGCAGAGAAGAGAGGGAGAAACCTACTGTGCAGAAACACGATATTAGGTGTTCTTCATTTCTGGGTTTTGGTTTAGCCAGCGTCTGTCATAAATATTAAACGGTGCCCTTCAAATTAGGGGGACGTTGTGTTGGATAATGATGAAGTGTGTTGAATCCAGGCGTGCTGTTCGTGCTCGTGCCTGTAAGTCTTTGGTGGTGGTGAGGGCATTCCATCAACAGGCAGCACACGACAAACCAATCAGACATGACGGACATCGTAAAGTTACCCCAACAAATGGTTTAATGTACAGCCAGGGAGAACACCGCACAAACCGTCTAACCAGAAGTAGGCTGAGAGGAAAGAGATATTCCAGCCAGTACTTGTTTTAACTGGACAAGCATGAAGTCTCCGGCAGGAAATTCAGCAAATAGTAGTGAACTACATGGAACGCCCAGGCCCTCCTGCGATTCCTTGAGTAGAGCAATCAGGGTAGAGGTCAATGCGCTTAAAACACACCGGGCAGGTTCAAAAGACTCTGAATCACGTTTCCTCGTCCCAATAGGGCCTTGGTCAGAAGAAGTGCACTGCTTCGGGAATAGGGTGCAATTGGGATGTTGATTAGATCCAGGGAAACTGTTTGGCTCAGAATTCTCACCTAAAACCCAGATATGACTCACAATGTTACATATGAAGGACTGTTGTACATAAAACCAGACAGAAACTGTTGCCAAGATATTGAAATGATCATAAATGTAAAAGTACATCTGTGGACATTTTGTGGAGAAGCCAACGTAAGACCTGCTAGTACATTCTGTATGAAAACAGCCTGCCCTCTGCCTTTCACAGACTCACGAAACGTCCTCACCTTCTCACACTGTCTCTTTCTTCTTCTCTGTCTTGGTTTGATTCGTAGCCGGGTTTCGCCGAAGCTTCCGTCTCAGCAGACGAGACAAGAAGACCAACAAGTCGATGTACGAGTGTAAAAAGAGTGATCAGTATGACATGGCCGACGTGCCCACCTATGAGGAGGTGACCGCTTACCGCAGGCAGAGTGGGGCCAAGCACAGGCTGGTGATCCTCGTTGGTGAGTAACACACGCTCGGAGAGGGTCTGGGGTTTTGGTCGTCGACAATAAGTAACACACACTCAACACTGGTGCCGCTGGGCCAAGCTGCAGGCCTTGTCGGAAAGTAACTGACTGCAGCCACCCTGGACACTGTGGGGACTTCTGTGATGTTAGACATGGCAAATCAGAGCCCAGCGTTTAAGTGTCAAACTGATTTCACCATAGAGAGAGAGGAAGAGACTGAAAAGACTGGAAGATAAGCGTTTGACTCTCTCTCTCTCTCTCTCCAGAGAGAGAGAGAAAGAGAGAGAACAGGGCTTTATGGAGATCCATTCAGTATGAGTTCCAGGCCTGCAGGTGGCTCACCCTGGCCCTCACACAGCTGTACCCCAAAACATACTCCCTTAGCGTGGACTCACCCACACGCAAGCCCCCTTTTGAAGTCCTGGTCGAATCTACAGCACAGAACTTGCAGGCAGGGTATTCATTCATATTTAGTGCTTTTCATTTACAGCACCATGATCTGACTCATTGGTTTTCCCTCTTTTTTAGACTACACACAATTGTTAACACTTGCCTATAAGGCTGGAATTACAAAGTCTACCAGAAGGCTTTATAAAGTGTGAAAGCCTTGAATTGAAGTTAGCCGCATGTTTTTTTTATTCCTTCATCTGCAGTTTTGAGAAAAAGTTTTGTGCCAGTGACTGGTGGAACAGTGAGTTTTAGGCCAAATGCAACAGAATTAAGAGTTATAACAATAGAAATATTGCAACCTTTGTCACAAATTTCACTTTTTTATTTTTTTTTACCTGAACTGTCAAGTTTAAAGTACAGCTGGACAGGAACCATTCTCTACGGCAGCCATATTGCTCATTTTGTTTATTATGCTCTTTTATCAGAAGAAAAAAAGCAGGCTTGTGATGCAAGACTATTTTATCATGATTGACCAGGCCTTGGTATACTGGCCACAGTGGTATGGACTTCATCATGGCGTGTTACCAATTAGCTAGCTCATTTTCCTGCCAGGCTGCACGTCAGGGGTTTAAAACACAGCCTTGCACTCTGTTTTACAACACAGTTACCTTTCCTCTGTCACGCTAATGTAAATATTTTAAATTAACTTCTGTAATTTGGACGACAACCTATGGACAATTTCACACCTGACGAAGTGAAGGGCCATGGTAAGATCTGCTTTATGTTTCCACTTGGCTTTTCTTTCTTTTTTTCCCTCAGAGTTTTTACTTTTTCTTCCGAGGATCTCATCGGGAACTCTCTATCCCTCTCCATCAATACATCCCTCTCGCTCTGTCCCTCTGTCCCTCACTTCATTTCAGTCACCCTCTCTTTCCCTCTCCATTTTAAACGTCAGGCGCCTAGTAGTCCAGGGAAATAATGTAGTCTTTTAGGTCCTCCCAACAGGATCATGCAGTCTTCTGTGCTGTGCTTGCTTTGGCTGTGAACTTGTTCCTCTTTCCACTACACACAAAAACATACACACACACACACGCACACACACTCCAGACAAGCGCAACGTAGCATTCTCTTCATTGTTTTTGAAAGTCCCTGGAGAATCTAACGTTTCTCTAGCTGTTCATAAATGTGGATGTAAATGAGTAAAGAAATGATCACCATTGAACACAGTAGACCGTTGTATTCTACCGTCTCTGTATTTCATTGGACAAATCTAGCTAGATGCTTATCTGTTTTTAGACATTTTTAATCAGTGGGGCCAATGAAAATACATTTCACGTACGCACAGTTCACCACTGATGTTTTCGCAAATTAAATCTGATTATTTAACAGAGACGAACGATCTGTGTGTCTGTACATTTTTTATAGATGTCTTATGTAAAGCTATTTTAATGTAAAGCTAAGGCCAATTTAGTTTCACAAGAACCTGATACAGTTAAAATATACAAAATAATTTAACACACTCGTTGAGGGAGAAAAAAGATTGTAGTAAGCACAATGCTGCCATTTTGTTTTCAGACAGGTTTCGTAAATTGTCTACAGGCATATTATCTTGTCCTCCTAGCCCCTCGTCTGAGCAGGTTGTCCAGCCGTGTCGAGGATTGTTCCAAGAGGCAGAGACCCCGTCGGTCCGACTGCGAGGTGGGAGGCGGTTGTGGTGTGGTCCTTCCACTCTAACTCTATGTGATGCGCTCTGTGTTTGGCCTAGAAGTTCTTATGCTCCATATATTAAAGGCTGCTTCTCTAATGAGTGCAGTAATGCAGTCAGACACTTACTGGCGCTGCAACCTGCCTGTCTGTAGCATCCACAGCACTCCCTTCCAACGGACAGACAGAGACCGAGAAAGGGGTAGGGGAAAAGAGTGGGATGGAGAGAATGAGAGAGAAGGGGTCTGAGAGAAAGAGGGAGAGAGGAAACAAAGGAGTGCAGGAGTACTGACCAAGTGCGTTACCTCCTCACCCGTGGCTTGGCAGGTTAGAGGGTTGTTAGAGGGGAGTTAGAAGGGAAAGGGAGACGCAATACCTCACAACACAAACACGCACGATAACAATCACAAAAAATCAAGATACGTTTGCAAAGAAATATATATATATTTTTATTTTATTTATTTGTACAAAGTTACCATTGTATTGGAGATTGTTAAAAAGAAACAATGCACAAAGGGCTAGCTGTACTTCTCTGCTACTTCAGAAAATAAGCCCCTGACCTGATACCATAGCTGAGTCTTCCCTCTTCCATGTTATACAGGCAGAATGTGTGTGTATGCATGCGTGTGCGCGCTCACGCACTCACGCGCGCCATACGTATGCTACTGGAATTCTGCACGGGTCTTAACGGGTGTCCGAGGTATTCTGAGGAATGTCCAGCGCTGTTCCGTTGACCAAAGGATTGCACTATGTTGAGGGTGTAGCACGTAGTGTGCCATTTAGGTCGTTGGCAGTAGCCAGAGTAAAACAGAGTGAGAGCCCCTGCTGGCCAGGGATCCGTGTAGAAGGTGAGAATGGTTAAATGACAGCTGTGGAAGTGTTAGAGAGCGTGAGCCGTTTGTCAGCCCACGGTGAGGTGCGTGTAGTGGGGCCTGACGCCGCCTGGAAGAGGGGCCAACAACCACTGAAAGACCGCTACTGCTGCTCCACTCTGCTCCGCTCCGCTTCAGACTAACTGTGGTCAATAGTCATACACTATAAAGGCAGTAGGGTTCCATTTGGGACGCAGGCCCAGACTCTGATTCTTGTGGATGGGAGCCTAGGGTCGTAGAGCCGCCTCCTGCTCCTCGGTTGTAGCATGCTACGGTCTACTCTTACTCCTCTTTCTTAATATACTAGGGTCTCCTCTTGCTCATCTGTCTAAAGGTAGTAGGGTATCCTGCTCCTCTGTCTTAGGGTAGTAGAATATCCTACTGCTCCTCTGTTAGGGTCTCCTCCTGCTCCTGTGTGTTAGCGCTGTTCTGATTAACAGCTCATAAAAGGTCGTGTGTATTGACGCTCCAGTGCTTTAACACCTACAACAACATGTCAGATGCAGCCATACACACACACTTCTTCATGCAGCACAGTCAAATTCATTCTTCATGCAGCACAGTCAAATTCATTCTTCATGCAGCACCGTCAAATTCATTCTTCATGCAGCACAGTCAAATTCATTCTTCATGCAGCACAGTCAAATTCATTCTTCATACAGCACGGTCAAATCTTTTCTTAATACAGCACAATCAAATTCATTCTTCATACAGCTCAGTCAAATTCATTCTTCATACAGCTCAGTCAAATTCATTCTTCATACAGCTCAGTCAAATTCATTCTTCATACAGCATAGTCAAACTCCTTTATACAGCACAGTCAAACTCCTTTATACAGCACAGTCAAATTCATTCTTCATACAGCTCAGTCAAATTCATTCTTCATACAGCTCAGTCAAATTCCTTCTTCATACAGCATAGTCAAATTCCTTCTTTATACAGCACAGTCAAATTCCTTCTTCATACAGCACAGTCAAATTCCTTCTTCATACAGCACAGTCAAATTCATTCTTCATATAGCACAATCACATTCCTTCTTTATACAGCGCAATCACATTCCTTCTTTATACAGCACTGTCAAATTCCTTCTTCATACAGCACTGTCAAATTCATTCTTCATACAGCACAGTCAAATTCATTCTTCATACAGCACAGTCAAATTCATTCTTCATATAGCACAAATTCCTTCTTCATACAGCATAGTCAAATTCATTCTTTATACAGCACAGTCAAATTCATTCTTTATACAGCACAGTCAAATTCATTCTTTATACAGCACAGTCAAATTCCTTCATACAGCACAATCAAATTCCTTCTTTATACAGCACAGTCAAATTCCTTCTTCATAAAGCACAGTCAAATTCCTTCTTTATACTGAATGGTCACATTCCTTGCGGCCTCTCTTAAAAAAAAGAACTTGGTTTCCTTGTCTTAATAAATCAGTGCAGTGATGAGCGTCAATACTTTTTTTTGTCTTTTTCTCCAAAAACTCTTTGTGAAAGATTGATGGCGGTCTTCTCAAACATATGCTGTTGATGTGTGATGGCAGCCACTCTTCGCTAGGGCCTGGCGTCCTCGCGCTATTGGTCACTTTCTCTTTTTTTCTGTTTCTTTTCCTTTTTTTACCTAGAGAACACAGGACCGTGAATGTGCTTAGGAAACAGCATTTCCATAGTGTAAGGCCAGTGACTGTGAGGTTTCTGGATGAAATCCCAGAGGTGACAAGATACAAAAAACATTTTTTTTTCCTGCCCTCAAGAAGGCAGCTGACCCTAGTTGCTTCAGGGTCACTTGAAAAAAATTCTGTGTTCCCCACTCATCTAGGGTAGCTCTGGTGTATCCAATCCCTGATACACCTTCTGCACGTGTGCTATAGGACCAATATAAGCCTAATTGTTATTCTGTATGTATTGCACTTCTACTGGTCAGGGCCTCTGTGTTGTTTGTGCCTTTATGACTGCCTGCATCTGGTACATACATGTTCCGTGAGCTGAAATAAAAGATCCCAGACATTTTCCATACGCACAAAAACGTTATTTCTGTCAGAAACAGTCTCAGGGAAGCTCACTTTTGTGCTTGTCATCCTGACAAGGGTCTTGACCTGACTGAAGCTCTGAGTTGTACCCAACCTTAGTGTGCAAATCCCCCCCTTTAATGGCCTTAGGTATGCTGATGTGTGCACTTCACGGATGAATTCCAGTGTCAACTGTAATTTTGTAAAATGACAAAAATGTTTGCACATTTCACTGCTTTGTGGCCTAAGGTGGCACTTCACCTACTCTCTAAAACACACACACACACACAGCCTGTTAAAGGAAGTATTTCTTGTCACAGGGCAGACAGACAGACAGACACAGAGAAAATAGGACCCATACATGGTGTAACAGTACAGTGCTTGTCTTTACTCTCAGCTTTTCCTCTCTCTAAATAAATAAAGACATGAATAGGGGTTACAATGCTTCTTATGCTCCACTGGTTGCCTTTTCCTCATGGCAATGGGTCACAAATCTTGCCGCCGTGATTGCACATTAGGGTATTTCGCCTAACAGATAAAGGAGTTTATCAATGTTTGATTTTGAACTCTCTGAGGCTGTATGATCTTAAGGAAATATGTGGCTCTAATGGGGTCATACATTTGGCAGGGAGTTAGGAAGTGCAGCTCGGTTTCCACCTCATTTTTTGGGAAGTATGCACATAATCTGTCTCCTCTCAAAAGTTAGGTCTGCTTATGGGAGCCTCTCAATAGAAAGTCTGTACATAGTCTCTCCCTCTGTTTTTCCACCTCATCCACATCAATGACTGAACTCAATGTCCATTTGTTTTAGATGGTGGCCTGCTAAACACATTTGCCTGTGAAAATGAATTTCCAATAGGGCCGATGCATTCGTAGCACCTTCCCAGAACGAGAAGCATGTCAGGAATTCCATCCAGGATCAACCCTGACTTTGCGCCATTCTAGCGGAGCTGTGGCTCTGCCTGCCGCGGTGAACTGTTCTAGAAACAAGGGCGTGGAACCATGTACTTGGTGACTGATTCTCGTCCACACTATTTGAAGACATTGATACGGAGGGGCTTTGAATTTGCGTCATATTTCATCCTGGCAGTTCCTGCTGAAGTCATATGTGTTTTCGTGTGTGTGTGTGTGTGTGTGTGTGTGTGGGGGAGGGGGGGTGGAGGAAACACCAGCATTTGTGTTTTGGAAAAGGCGTAAAGCTCTGGAGGCGCAGACAAATCAATATTGCATTACCTCCCTCCCTCCTTCCCCCCGTGGCGATTGATGTGATGGAAAACCCAGATGTCCGCTGGGACGGGTCCTTGTTGATTTTTCGGACCGTCCAGGGAAACACAACAAAGTGCTGTCTTGGCAGACCCTGTGGGTGTTGCGTCCTCCACACACACATTTACAGTGGTGAGAGCACAGAGGTCTCGGTCAGTGAGTTTCACCATCTGGCCCTCGCGGTTCCCAAACGTGAGTGGAGCAAGCCAAAGTGTGTGTGCGCACCACACCTGGGTCTGTAAACACCATCACGGACACACGCGTGCACACGCACGCGTGCGCTCGCGGTCGCTGGCGAAACCGGACCCGAGCTCCATCTATCAGCGTCTGTCGTTGGCATACGGGACGGAAAGCATTCTGCTCGGCTACGTCCTGTCCTGGACCTGACACTGCCCCACTCCTCCGGCCCAGCCTTTCACTGGCCACCTCTGTTATGGGGATGCTGTGATGACTGCATGACTGATGTTGTTTTAATGATGCTTATCTGTCTCCCTGTGTGTGTGTGTGTGTGTGTGTGTGTGTAGGTCCCACAGGGGTTGGTCTGAATGAGCTAAAGAGGAAGCTGCTGATCTCTGACCCTCAACACTTCAGTGTGACCGTGCCGCGTAAGTCCACTCGCCTGACACTTAGCTGCAGCTTGACACACACACACACTTCCATCCACCGCTGACCCACACACAAGCCCAGATGTGTTTGTGTGTGATCCTTATATTGGCACACAGTCTGGGGTCTGAAGTAGTCATTTAGATTCCTCCTTAGCCTCTGTTGTCTACAGACAGAAGGCAGACAGACAGAATGGAAAGACAGACAGGAAGAACAGGCAGGCATGGTCAGACAGACAGAATGGAAAGACAGACAGGAAGAACAGACAGGCATGGTCAGACAGACAGACAAACAAGAAAACCGACAGGCAGCAAAACAGATGGACAGATAGGCAGAATGACATGACTGTAGGTGAGGTTTTTGTCTGTCAAAGGTTGAATGGGTGCTGCTGTGTTTTATAATCGTAGTGACTGGATCGATGCTGCTGTGTTTTATAATAGTAGAGTCTGGATGGATGCTGTTGTGTTTTATAATAAATGAGGCTGGATGGGTGACCCTGTGTTTTTATAATAGTAGAGGCTGGATGGGTGACCCTGTCTTTTATAATAGTAGAGGCTGGATGGGTGACCCTGTGTTTTATAATAGTAGAGGCTGGATGGGTGATCTTGTCTTTTATAATAGTAGAGGCTAGATGGGTGATCTTGTCTTTTATAATAGTAGAGGCTGGATGGGTGATCTTGTCTTTTATAATAGTAGAGGCTGGATGGGTGATCTTGTCTTTTATAATAGTAGAGGCTGGATGGGTGATCCTGTGTTTTATAATAGTAGAGGCTGGATGGGTGACCCTGTCTTTTATAATAGTAGATGCTGGATGGGTGATCCTGTCTTTTATAATAGAAGAGGCTGGATGGGTTATCCTCTCTTTTATAATAGAAGAGGCTGTCTGGTCTAACAGTGTCTTTACCTCTGCCAGTCAGCACTACTTGAAAAGTAACGCTACACTGGCAATTCAGAGACATTCAGGGGGGCTTTCATCTAGTTTCTGACTGCCGTCCCACAGCGAAACCCTCAAACACCTGAAATGTTAGTGTATTTCAACCGAAACACAGACCAGTCTGGACGCTGTTACAGGAATGTGAATGTATAGGGTGCCAGGTTAGATTCTCATTCATGTAGAGCCAAATGCCCCCTGTGACTTTTAAATTAAGAAGAAATCTGACATCACCTTGGGTGACGGGTGTTTAGCGTCATGCTGCCAGTTTGTTTTCCCCTTCATGGGTGTTGATAAGGGTGAAGGTCCATAGACCAATGCACAGAGGTGCAGACACCCACACACACACACACGGCCCCTGGGCAGAGACACACACTGTCCAGGCGAGTGGAATGGTTCTCCTCCTGACTGTGTAATTGTCCGTTTTTCGCGGACAACCGATGGAGGAAACGGCACTCTCTTTCTCTACCTCCTGCAGAAATGCCATTCCACTGCCTCATGTTTTGGCACCTTCACAACGCTCCCTCTCTCCTGCTCCGGCCCTTTCTCTCCCCCTCCTCCTCCAGCCTTCTTACCCCCGTCCGTCCGTCTGTATGAACTAAATGACAGCTTGTAATAATTCTCAACACCATCCAGCACCATGGGGCTTTGTGACAGACACCCACCCCTGCCAGAAATGTTGAGTTTCTGTCTTTTTCTGCTTTTCTTTATTTTGTCAGTGTGAAGGAGCGAAAAACTCTGTCTGAGCCCACAAGCCAGAACCAAGGCCAAGATGTTAGGACAGATTAAATTGATTTATGCATTTAAGCAGGGTACAGCCAGAGTAATTGCATATTTACCGCGGGCTCACTGGGAAATACTCAAGGAGAGGAAAAATGAAAAACTATTGATATTAATTGCCTTGTTTGTTATATTCAGCCCTGCATTAATGGATGTCTCCCATTCTGCGTTTGACACTTATGTCACTAGTATTAAAATCCCATCGCAGTTGTTCATTTTCCTGTGATGTCTGCTGTTAATTGTTTAGAAATGTGATGCCTGGTTGTGGGTCTCGGGCTGAGAGTCCAACCATGTTAAGACCATGTATGGTACAGTATATATTATAGTTATATAATAGTTATTATACCTTCTGGTTTTCACTGTGAGAAAAAAAAACGTCTAAAAAATGATAGCGTTCAACTTTTCATTTGATCATTTGATCATAACACTTGATGTTGTTTCAGATTAAAAGGCAAAAAAGCGTTACCTGCTTTCATTAATTTAACATATTTTTGAGGACCTCCATAATGGTTGTTATCTGAGTTTTCTATTCTCCTTGTGTGTGTAAAATGTAAACCAGCCTTCATTCGGTTAGACGGGATAACTAGAGCAGGATTGTAATAAGCCATTAGGAGGGGGTAAAACATTTTGACTTCAGGCCAGAATCACTGACCAATATTTTCCATGATTGGGGAATGAAATTGATTTAAGTTTTTTTCGCACAGTAAATATTTCCTATGCCACTGAGCAGATAATAAATAATATGAATTCTATTGATCTAAACATATGTACTGAAAAACTGTAATATTCATCACGGCTTCAGGACCATTTAAATGCAGAGTATGTACAGTGCTTCAGAAAGTACTCAGACCCGTTCACTATCTTCACATTTTGTTGTGAAGAATTTGTAAATTTATTAAAAATTCTACAAATGTGGGTTTTTGCTTTGTCATTATGGGGTGTTGTTTGAATATTATAAAATAAATATTTTACCAATTATAAGTGAAGTCTTTAACACAAGCAAGTGGAGAAAGGGAAGTGGTCTGAATACTTTCCAAAGGTATTGTATATATAAATATGTATATGTTGTATATACTATGTATATATTATCTGCCCAATTTGTTATATATGGGCATTTTTTCAGTTGGAATTCTAGGCCTAGTCTGCTGATGAGTAATTGATTGTTTGCCGAGTCTAGTTCTTCCTCTCTCCTTTTTTGGGATGGACCAGCAGTTTTAATGCTGAGCGACAGATCTACTAAATCAGGCATTTGTTCATCCGTGAACTCCACTGGCCACTCACATAAAGACAGTATGGAAAAAGAAAAGCTCTGTCCCTTTCCCTCTGTTCTGAGTACCGAGGCGTCATCCTAGAAATGGCCACATCTCAAGCCGAGTTAGAAGAAAAGAGAGGAGAAAACTCCAAGTCCTGTCGTGGCAGTTGCAGGAGGGTGATAAAAGTTTAACAGTTTGTTTTGGAGCTGGTTTGAGCGTGCAGACAATTTGTCTGAGGCGTGTAACTGACCCGACCTCTGACCCCCGGAGCTCTCATTAAACAAGCGGCAGTTCAGTGTCCACGCATGGCAAGGCAGGACCTATTGCCCCTCGCAAATCCACTGGAGTCTGGCTGGGCCTCACCACTCACACACACACATACACACACACACACACACTCATACACTCACAATCCCGCTCCCTCCACGTGTCGCCCTTTTAATGGCCAAGGTTTATGGGGAAGTAAATGTAGGAGCTGATCTTAATGAGAGCTACCCAACTCAATTGCGCTGCTCTCTCGGTCTACGGCTAATGAAACGACTTGTGTGCGCTGGGTTGCGTGTGTACAGTTGACTTCGTTTTTTGTTTTTTTTGAATGTGCGAAACGTAATGTGCCTGTGTAAATGTTGACTGCTGAGTGTCAGTAAAGGGGGCCTTCTTAGCCACGACAGTTTCTGCTGTTGGTTTTATGGCCGTGCTACTCAATACTCCACAAGGCTTAGCCCCGAACGGCAACAACGCTACATATACTGAGGAATGACGAGGATGGTGGAACACCACACAAACCCTGTCCGATCTGGGCCCCTCTCGCTATCCCGTTCTTTAACCTCCGTCTCTCTTTCTCCCTTCCACCATCACTGTCTCCCCTTTTACTACAGACACCAGCAGGCCGAAGAGGAACCAGGAGAGTGAAGGGGTGGAGTATCACTTCATCTCCAAAAGTATCTTCGAGACGGACATCCACAGCAGCAAGTAAGTGCATCCTGCGACGGCGGCACACACACAACACCACATCAGAACACGCCGTCGGCATTCGTCCATCCCACGGACACTGGAGCGGAGCCACGCACGTTGGTGGGATGACCCGCTCTCTGCCGTCTCGCCGCGGGGCGGCAGTGTAACTGGGACGGACGGTGACACGAATGGGAAAGGTTGTCCATAAACAGACCAGACTCTCCCCTATGGCTCGCCGTTTTTTAAAGTCTGGTGGGGTTGACGGGACCCTGGCTTGGTAACAGAGCTCCTCTACAAGGGGCCCCAAGGTCACAGAGGGCCCCTCTCTGCCGTGTGTGTGTGTGTGTGTGTGTGTGTGTGTGTGTGTGTGTTCCTTGGCCCCGGGCCCCGTTGGATGAGGCTAACACCCAGGAGCCACTCTCACATTATCTGAGCAGACAAATTGAATAGGAAGTGGACATCCTTAGTGATGGATGCCTTTACCACAGACGCAAAACACAAACACATAACAGGATGGCTGGCCCGAAGAGAGTGGATAGTGTGTCAGGGAGGCTCGGGGGGAGTCCGATGAAATCAGAGGGAGGCTGGGACTAGGGTGGGTTGATGTATTTTTAGGCGAGCTCAGCTGTGGCCGTTGGGGCACGGCATGGGCTGTTTTTCAGGGAGGTTTAGAGTCAGGGGTAAATGGTGGGACTGTGATGTGGCCAGGATACCACGCACACACACACACACAGCTGACAGACGCAAATTACAAGGCGCTGGAGAGAGGAGAAGAGTGAAATGGTCTTGTTGTTTGTGTTGTGCCTCATTGCATGCATTCAGAACAACACAACGCTTTCCCTCCCTCCCAGGGAAACCTCCATGAGAAATGATCCACAGTCAGTAGCAGTGCGTGAAAGTGTGTCTAACTTTTCCCAAGGAAAGCCCTGTTGCCTACTAAAAATGGAGAGCATCCATACATTCTCAATTTAGCTTAGACTCTCATGGCATGCTAGCTTTTCCACAGTAGCTCTCCCAATCTACAGCTCATGTGTCAACAAGCAGTCCAACCTATGCCTTATATGGCTGAGGCCATTCCTTTTAAATACAGGCTACTGTGTGCCCTTCAAACCAAACCCCTATAGAAGAGCCTGTTGGAACGTAGGCTGCTTTTCGGAAACGGAACAAAACTTTTCTTAAATGGGACAGTTGAAATTCAAATGTGGTTCAAATTACCTGAATCTGCCTCCGAAACAGAGAATTATAAACGTAGTACACTTCTTTTCAACCAAGCTACTATGTGGGTCTTGGTTAAAAGTGGTGCAATATTCAGGGAACAGGGTGTCATTTGGAACTGAAACACTACTGCCACAACACACACAGTGACACCCCCCTCTCCCTCTCTCTCTCTCTCTCTCTAGTACAGGTGGCAGGGCATTTATTGGCGCTGATTAGTGTAAAGGGGAGAGACATTACGCATTGGAAAACTGTTTGTTTGCCTTCTTCCACTGCTTCTCTCTCTTACACACACATGCACACACTCTCCTGGCATTCTCTTTTGTACACTTTAAACAACAGGTGTTTCTGATTTAAAGTATAACATTGAAGATTATATAAAGGGTTATTGTGCCAGAATGTCTGGATTTGTGTTGTACTAAAGAATGCCATCTGAGGATCTGTCAGTGGTTGAAAGAGTAATCCCAATTCCCTGCTGTACTAAGGTGTGGGTGTGGGTGTGGGTGTGGGTGTGGGTGGGGGTGTGTGTGTGTGTGTGTGCGTGTGTGCGTGTGCGTGTATCTGTGTGTGTGCATGCCTGCGCGCGCACGTATGCGTGTGAGCTTGAGCACTCGTGTGTTGGGATAAGAAATGAGTGAAGTGTCTTCATGAGTTTCTAATGACGTTCCTGTGCCGTGGTCCTCAGGGTAGGTGAATGATACATTGGATTTATTTGACATTAATCTTAATGTTAATCCCAGTCTGTAGTTGAAAATGGTCTTGGTGATACCTTTACTCAGTGACCCTCTCTTCTGCTTTTTCACTCCCCTCATTTCTCTCTCTCGGACACCCCTCGTTCGCTGTCTGGAGACGTGTGCTGCGGAATGAATTGTCTCCTTGAGGAAATTAACTTTTTCTGATCTAATATCTCTGTCTCCCCCATCTTTCTGTCTCTCTTCACCACTGTCCGTCTCTCTCTAGGTTTGTGGAGCATGGGGAATATAAAGGGAACTACTATGGGACAAGTCTGGACTCAGTGCATTCTGTCCTGTCCAAGAACAAGGTGTGCCTATTGGACGTTCAGCCTCATGTGAGTGACAGATCCAGCCTCCCTCCCTCCCTCCCTCCTCTCCACACCACCATCCTTCTCTCCTCTATATTTAAACCCTGGGGCACCTCTGTCTCTTTCCTCCCATCTCCAAAAGGAATGGTGCCCTTCAGAGGTCTTCAGAGACAGTGCTGGCTTTCTGTAGGCCTTGGCTCCTTACTGAGTTACCAACGAAATCGGGCCTAAAGGGGCATTTTGAGCACCAATTACTGCTAATTTTACTCATTTGAAGATTTCCTTTTTGGCTTATGTGTCTGGGTGGTGGCAACCGGCTTCTCATAAGTGGCCTCTATGGTGCTGAGGCCTCACTAACCACTGGGGCTAGAATCATATTATCTCGGCCAGGCTTAACGCTCACTCAGGTCTGCCACTGGCCCCATAGGCGTCCGCTGTTTGTTTTCTCTGAGAAGATAATGACACACAGACAGAAATCCACTATTATATAGATTACTGGCTCTTCTTTTTTTTTTTTCCAAAACCATTTCTCTGTGTCCAAGTAGCGGGCGGTTAACTGAACCATTCGGTAGCCCCTTCCCCGCGCACACTTGTGTCAGTCTGTTCATGCGCTCCCCATTGTTGCTCTGTAGCCCAGTCAGAAGTGGTTCACATGCGTTTCATATCAGAGTGGTGCGGGTGCAGTCCACTGATGTTGTCTGCTCCCATGCTGCTTGAGTGAGTGGCGGATGAAAGTTCTCTTTCGCTGTGATGGAGATAAATGCTAGTCTAGTTTCACTTCCCTCCTTCCTCTCCTGCCTTCGTCTGCATCCCAAATGGCACCCTGTACCCCCATAAGGCCGTAGTCTAAAACAGTGCACTATGTAGGGAATAGGGTTCTGTTTGGGGAGCCGTTTGACGCAGTGGTATCAGGCCCAGATGAGGGGGACAGGCGCCGGTTAACACTTTGGTTCGCTGAGCTTTGCGACACAAATGCGTGATCTGCCCGCTACGTGTCAACACGACCCAGCAGTGTAACGTGTCATCGCCTCGAAGCTGGGAAAGGCTAGCACAAGATCTGTGTCTAATTACGCTCTCGTCCCTTTAAAACGAGATGTCGCTAGAAACAGTGCAGTGACTCAGTTATGGTTAGGTAAGTTTTTCATTTTCAAAAAATGGTCACATTCCAAAAAACTTATTTTTGCTATGTCATGGGCTATTGTGTGTAGATTAAAGGGATACTTTTCTAATATATTTGATCAATTGTAAATTAACTCTGTAATATAACAAATGGAGAAAGTGAATGGGTTCTGAATACATTCCAAAGGCTCTGTGTGCCCGACTCTCTCCCAAAACTCCCAGGTTTTACTGAAATCCTGGTTGGCATTCCCATGGAAACCCTAACCATACAGTAGAGCACCTTTCCATCCTTGATCCTCCTCTTGTGTTTTACTCTCGTCTGTGTTGTGTAGACTATAAAGCACCTGAGGACAGCGGAGTTCAAGCCCTACGTGGTCTTTGTCAAGCCTCCGTCCATAGAGCGCCTACGGGAGACCAGGAGGAATGCTAAGGTCATCTCAGACAAGGACGACAGGGGATCCGCCAAATCATTCTCAGTGAGTCACTTAAATGGAACCTTTTGTATGTTTTCGTTTAGTCAAGTGAGGCCTTTTCGACTTGCCAAGAGACGAAACGTTTAAATGTTTTACCTTGTCAAAAATGGCACAGTAATAGAGGAGCCTTGCACTTAGAAGTTCAGATCTTTTGAAGTAGAAGTCTAAGGTAAAGGAGACTGTTCTTAGAGTGTCAAACAACTAGAAAGAGTATGAATGGCTAATTACATTAAGCCCTTTTCCGCTCCGAGTGGTCTGTCATCTTCAGGCAGGATAAGTGTGGGAAAGATCAAATGTGCTACAGTAGTCTTCTCATTCTTCTCATTGTTTTCTTTTAAGGGGGGATTAGCTTTTACAATTTAAACCCCATCACTAATATTATCGCTATATTATTTCAGTTGTTGGTCCAACTTCCCATCTCCACCCTCCCCTCCTCTGTTTGGAGTCACCTGTCACTTAATGCTGCAGTGTCCTTAGGCAACCAAACTTATCAGAAACCAACTATCCAACGTCCACAGATCAGCCCATCTTTCCCAGTATTTTATAAGCAGGTTTTTTCTTCCAGCTACACATCTCTCAGTTCTAGCCAAGTTTCTGAAAGGGTCCTGAACCATTCATCTGGATCACATCTGCTGACAATGTCCTACAGACTAACACTTGACCTTAGAGCACAGTGATATTTTATACCAACTGACCGTTGTCCGTCAGCTCTACAGAGTAATGATGTTGGTACATTGCAGAGCTGTTCCAAAATTACTTTTATACTACTGTAAACCTCTTGACCTTAAAACTGATAGAACTTAATATCATCTAAGCAATCATGTCAACAACATTAAAACGGGAAAGAAACACATAGCATAGAAAATGAGTGGTGAATTGGTTTGGAAGCACACATCCTCACATGTTTGATAAAGGTGAAGTGTGTGTGTGTGTGTGTGTGTGTGTGTGTGTGTGTGTGTGTAATATGACGTCAGGTGGGATCAGATGTACCACTTGGCATAGCTGCTGGCTAACATTAGTAGGTTATCAGAGCTCCAGTGGTTTATTCCTCCCTGATGGAATAACACAATCTGGAGCTGCTGGTATTGGGGATGAGGTCATCTTTACTACACACACCTTTTTGCTGCCGGATTGTGTGTGTACACGTGTGTGTGTGTTTTACACACCTTTCTTCCGGAGCCAGTCCCAGCCTGATTCCACATGCAACCAATTAGCCGGAGCAAGATGCCGTAGTGGCGGCGGCGTGCGGCGGCTGATGGGTTTCCCAGCCCCGCCAGGTCGTCGGGTCAGACGCTCGCGTGTCTCTCCCTCAGTGGGTCCGTGCTGCGGGCCAGAACCCGGTCACCAGCACACACCGGGCCGAGAGAAAGGGGAAAATAAACGGAAGAAGGGGGGAAGACAGAACGGGAGAGTAGAGACAAAGGGAAGGTAGAGAGAGAGATGGAGGGAGAGTGGGACCGGGTCTGGGAGGGGGAGGGGCGGGCAGAGAGGTGTGCAGATAAGATGGGTGGGGTGGCTCCGCGTGATATCGGCGCCCCCACCCTCCCGCCCAGGACTGCGTTCACTCCATCTCTCCCTCAGAGTGACGTCCCATCTCAGAGTCACAGTTCCAGAATAAGTCCCAAATGACACCGTATTCTCTTTGTGGCGCCCTTCTTTTAACCAATCCTATGGTCAAAAGTTGGGCACTACAGTGTGTAGGGAATAGGGATCAATTTGGGGCACAGTGTCAAGCCCACTGAGGTGTTATTCCACATCTCGGTGTTCAGGGTGACCTAACATCAGCCCCGGTGTTATTCCACATCTCGTTGTTCAGGGTGACCTAACATCAGCCCCGGTGATATTCCACATCTCGGTGTTGAGCGTGACCTAACATCAGCCCCGGCACGGCACAGCACGACTCTGGAAAAAGGACGGGGACATACACAGTGGGTCAGCCCTTAACTCAGAACATATTTCACAGAACCGCAGGGTGGTACCACCGCTATTTAAAACAACCCGTGTCAAAGATTCGGCAGCAATTCTTAAAGCCACCATTAAAGCACGACATTACATAAAATAGATCTCCTCACTAAAATACTGATTTAGTTCAAGTCAGAAGCGTCACCTTTTTTTTTTCTTCCTTTGACCCCATTCTATTCCTCTACTGACAACGTATGTGATCTGTCATCTGAATCCCACCAATATGTACCTCAGTTACCTTCTGATTAGTGACTCTTGACCACTGGGCTAGCGTTCCGCCCCAACTTACAACCTGCTTACTGTTATATCAACTGTTTAGGAAGCATTTGACAAATACAATTAGATTTGGTGTTTTCTATCAGTGATGTTCTTTGTGATTCATGTGTAAAACTTTGCACTGTTGTCATACTGTGATCACCAACAGTATATCAATGTCAGACATGAGCATGAGTGGGTTAAGAGGTCAAAGAGAGCGAAGTCAAAGGCAAAATATACATAAATATAGTATGACACCAAGGTGAAAAGCTCCCTTCGCTCTCAGTAGGAATATTGTGAACGGTATGTGCTAGTTGTCACAATCAGGGACACTAACAACTGATGGTCCTGGCCAGTTATACCATTATTCCATGCAGACTAGAGTTGACATAGGTACTATAAATACAGTGTTTTGTATCTGGCTGGAACAGGCCCAATTGTTCAAGCCCTGTCTGTAAACTAGTATGGAGATTGACAGGCAGCACTTTAAAACCATCAAATCCTGGCTATTAAAGAGACTAATAGAAAAACCTTGTTTGGTGAAAATGTCACAGATGTATTTTATTCTCAACCTGCTGTATTTCTTTCAGTGAGAATGCTAGAGGCAGGTCTTGTCTGGTAAAATAATCAATTGTCCCGAAGAAAAGCCGTTTCATTGTTTAAACAGAGCCTTCTGGTAGTCTATTGTTTTTCCTGTTAAACATTCATATCTGTTTTCAAATAGGGCTGAAGCTAAATAGGAGTCCTAAACAGGACAATATAATCAGTCATATGTGCCGGGGTAAATGTGGATTGCATACATTGAAATGTATGGTTATATAAATACGTTCCAATAGCATCTATTTTAGGGGGCCCAAGGTAGCGAAGTGATTTAAGGCCGTGCATCTCAGTGCTAAGCCAACCACCAAAGTCTAACTCTTGTCTAATTAGTAGATACTCTGTAACTGATAAATTAAATTTTTAACATTGTAACTATTATAGCGTAGGACTTGCACAGCAAATACCTCACTAATTTAAGTATATGTCATTCAGTGCTTATCCGTCAGTGATGGAGTTTCCAGGCCACAAACAGTTGTCAACAGATACCCAAAGCAGACATTATTGTAAGCTTTTGAGTTAACCGATTGCGCTTAAAATACAGCTCCGGAAAAAATTAAGAGACCACTGCACCTTTTTCTTTCCTTTCCAAAAAAGTCGAAAAGGAAGGTTTTGAGTGAGGAACAGAAGGGTTAAAATTAAGAGACCACTGCAAATTGAACGCTTCTGTTCTTCACTCAAAACTTTCCTTTTCAACTTTTTTTGGAAAGTAGAGAAAAAGGTGCAGTGCTCTCTTAATTTTTTCCGGAGCTGTATTTGATTACAGGTAGTTAAATTAAACCCACAAACTTAATGACACAAGTATGAAGTGAAGTGCATGTTTGACGGAGTTGGTTGGCAACAGTAGATTGGCGGTAATGTCCCAACAAGTAAAAAGGTTGGTCGTGGCTAAATAGTCTGAAGCACTGGGTTGCCAATGCAAGTGCGTCAAATGCTCTAACATGCCAAACCTAGCTTCAATCTAGTAATGTAAACAACATTGTCAGCAAGATTAAGACCTTGCCGTAATTCCCCGTTTATAAACCGCACCATTCATTTTATAGCTTTGTGTGTATTCAAACCCGAGTATTAACCGCACCCATATATAACATTTGCCCGGAGAATTATGACTCGTACATACACTGTACATTAATATTAAACATCTGTCATGGGGTGCTATCAAAATTAATTTGTTGAAGAGTAAAATATGTTTTTGAAAACCCTATAACGGCAATTGTATTATATTTGCTACATGAGTTTCTGAGACCTCTACGTCGACAAGCAATCTTCTGTGAAAAAGTTTGCCGGTGGAAACGGTTTGAAAAATGTCAACTCATGTATTAGCCCCACCCTTCAATTAACCGCTGTGGTTGAAAATGTTTTGAAAATCCGTGTATATATTCCTGTTTATAAACAGGAAATTACAGTAGTTGTTTACTCCTGGGTGCCCTTATAAAAATTACCGCCTGTAACTAAATTATCCTTAAACATTGTGTGATTCTTGTAGTGTGTTCTCATCTCAGCACCCTAATATACCCAGGGCCTACTTTGGGCCCCAACTCTTAAAGAAAAGCCTTCCTCATCTTACTCTTTTGTCCTCTGACAGTCTTCCTGGTACTTTTTCTTTCCTATAAAAAATTTGTGTAGTTAACTCAAGGAAATCAAGAGCAGTCTAATTGTATCTTTTTATATCAAGGTCAGTTCTAGTAAATTGTGTAATGCAAAATAATATATAATAAAGGTAGATCCTTGTCGCTTATTGATTGATAGCAGGGAGCTTTTTCACTACAATCCCCAATTTCCCCCGGTAATACCTGTTAAATTCAGATTTATCGGTGCTAATCCACTGTTCTACAGCCCAGTAGGCAATTTATAAAGGTTCTCCCTGTGTAGACGATCTCCCCATATTGCTACAACAGTCCATTCAACAGTTGAGACTGAAGACCCTGCTGTCTTTGCTAATCAAGCCTGTAAAACAAACTGAAATGTTTCTGTCATCCACAGTGTGTATGTGTATCCGTGTGAACATGAGACAGTCCATGTACTAGTCACATAACAGTTGGCACATGTCTCTGGTCCAGGGTGTAGCGTTGCTTGGGAAGATAGCAAAAGTCAAACAATCGGGGCCCCTAAATGGCGTAGCGGTAAAGTTACTACCTGGCATCTAGATGCATTATTGTGGGACTAGGGCACAAATCCTGCTTGTGTATTAGCCCCGCGGTCGTCCGTGAGCACAGGTCCCCAGAAAGATACATACTCTCCTGATAATTAGGTTTTGGGGGAAATAGCTTTTGATGTTAATCTTAAAAGATCACGACAACATGGCGTGTCTGAACCTTGTTTTAATATATATGTGAATCTCTTCATTTAGTATGAACTCTGTAGACCTAGGAGAGATTGTAAAGCTCTGTCATAACAATTATTATGTATTAGCTTGTAGTGTTGGACAAACCCAACCAGTCATGATGTTTCCAACTGATCGACTAAGTGTTCCTTCAAAAGGTGCTTGCCACAAAATTATTCCGGGATTCAAACACTGTACACCTCTAGTTTGATAAATGAAAATAGACATTTGTTACCAAAAACATAAAATTGTATTTGCTGACAGTCATTAGGCTCACTACTTTTACTGTCAACTGTTGTATTTGCACGTCTCTGTCTCTGCCAATTGGCACTTGTCTCCCACCTCAGTAAATGTTAGTGTTCTCATCAAACCACAGTGTAATTTGGAGGGTATACTGCCAATCACTTTCATGCAGCTAAAATGTGGTACTGTTAAATATTGGTAACCTGCCTATAGTTTTCTTGGCATTTCACTGTAATTATTATTATAGGCTTATGTTTTACCAGTGCGGCGTTTCCCAACATTCTTTTTTTGCCGGGACTGTTTCACCCTGGTAACATGGTAATTAATATACATATTCATATTCTTCGTAAGAGCAGTGTAGTGAGTAAAGAGGGCCTGAGAGAGGTCTACTTAATGGCGTGGTATCTTTCCCCCGAGCCAAGCAATGACATTCTCTCCTCTTTTAGAGAGAGTAAATCTGGGACCTCTTGCTGAACCAGATCTGTTCTGATATTTTATGTCATTTTAATGCTGAGGGCAGGTGCATTTTATGTGTATGAATAAAATCAGATTTTCCTATGAGTGCCTGCCCGCCCGCCAAGGGGACGGCCAATGACTTGAGAGGAGACAGAGGGGAAGATGAGACCTGATGCTGGCTCTGTCTCAGTGAGCTTCGTCCCACTCTTGGAAGAAGAGGGAGACACGCCATGGCCACTGACCGACAGGGAGACAGCATACACAGCATCCCCAGAGCTGGTTGTGTCCATGTCCAGCTGCCAGATCCCTGAGCCAAGGGTTGGAGAGCAGCTGGCAGGCAGTAGCTGGGTGTGTGTCCCAGATGGCACCAGAGCTCTCTGGGAATAAGTCGCCATGTCGGAGCACCCTGGGTCACTGGGTCCAACGTCCAGCCTTTTCCAGGGCTGACTGACCACAGAGAAAGGTTACAGAGGGTCAGCAGCTTCACATCACTAGAGGGACTACAGTGGACAAACTGAGCTGCTTCAACATCCTGTCAGCCCAGACCAGCAAGCCTCCTGATCTGTCTCGTCACGACAGGATGATAAAACAGGTCTCCTCACTAAAAAACCTGAGATAATGTGGGTGGGTTTTTATTGCCTTGTAACGTAGGTTGATCTTCTTGACAGGAAACACAGGGAAGGTAATGTA
The DNA here is from genome assembly GCA_016801175.1 of Esox masquinongy. Lineage (NCBI taxonomy): Eukaryota > Metazoa > Chordata > Actinopteri > Esociformes > Esocidae > Esox > Esox masquinongy. The sequence goes on from JACXGI010000415.1 coordinate 45,407, forward strand.
GTAGATCTGCTAGACAGGGAACACATGCAGATAATGTAGGTAGTTCTACTAGACAGGAAACACGAGGAAGGTAATGTAGGTTGACCTACTTGACAGGAAACACAGGGAAGTTAATGTAGGTTGACCTATTTGACAGGAAACACAGGAGGTAATGTAAGTAGATCTGCTAGACAGGGAACACATGAAGATAATGTAGGTAGATCTACTAGACAGGAAACAGAAGGAAGGTAATTTATGTTGATCTACTTGACAGGAAACACTGGGAAGGTAATGTAGGTTGATCTATTTGACAGGAAATATTGGGAAGGTAATGTAAGTTGATCTGCTTGACAGTGAACAAATGATGATAATGTAGGTAGATACAGTAGACAAGGAAGGTAGATCAACTAGATGAAGACACAGGAGGGGTAAAGCTGGGAAACCTGAGTCCTTATTATATCATGGTAACCGTTTCATTTTAGCTGTACAACTAATCAACTATGAGGCAGAAACCGGGCACAATACACTAACTTCTGAGCTTTCTAAAAATATGTGAATGAGTGTGTTTGTCTCATCTTGTTTGTTTTTCTGCATATGAATGTGTAAATATATGTATTTATATGTGTGCATTTGGCATAGTCAGTGTGTGCAACTGTATCTCAGAGGAGATCTAAAGCTCAGGGTTCGTCTAGTAAAAAGAGCTAGCTAAATGTAGCTAGCCACTCTAACCATGCCATGTTGGTTAGGTCTGAGGCTGGAATGGACCAGGTCATATGAACATATAACTGGATGCTCTTTTACCATGCAATTGTAGAGGGGTGACGGGGCAAGAAATATGTCCTAAAAGTCTAACTGGATGATATGAGTCAATGGAACTGCTATCAGGTAGCTTTGCCTGGTCTCAGATTTTTTACGGCGTTTTGCCAACTCCATTCACTCCAGTAACCATGGGAGTGGCAAAAGAGCACAAACAGATCAAACCAGGCTAGCGGTGAGAAGCTACTTAACAAGCAGAATGATGTGCCCATTTTCCTAGCCCTCCTATTTTCAATGACTTGTCCAAAAGCTGTCATTGTGCTGTATGTATCAGTTACAAATATTTTACCGTCATCAGAAGACTAAATTGACATGTATAACTTACACACATTTTGCTTGTTTTATCTGTCTTTTTGTCACTCACGGATATGTTTTGTATTTTTTCAGTTTTTGCCAATATTTTATTTAGATTTTAAATCAGATAATAGCTGTATGTGGGCGTTTGAGGAAAATATGAAAATTCCTTGAGGTTTGGGACAATGTGTAGATGATTTTCTGAAGTGGTTTTAGCTACTTGTGGGTGGGTGTGTGTGTGGGCATGTATCGTTTGAGGTCGAGCAGCTCAGTCTATTTACTGATATGCTTATGGCGGTTATGATTTTGTTTATGTCACTGTCCATTTCACGAGATACATATTTGAAGTGCCTCATGCTTCTTCATATGCCATTGCGGTAAGCAGAAACTAAAACATTTCAGCTTCTTGCACGACGGACAGTAAAATACGTGTTTTGTTGTTCAATAGGAGGACGACTTCCTGGAGATGGTAAGCACTGCCCAGCAGATGGAGACCCAGTACGGCCACTTGTTTGAGAAAGTGATCATTAACGACGACCTGACAATGGCATTCAGTGAGCTGAAGACGGCTCTGAAGAAGGTGGAGACAGAAACTCACTGGGTCCCCATCAGCTGGACTCACTCCTGAGAGTCACAGAGAGAAAGAGACAAATAGTTGAGAAAGAAGATGGAGGGGAAAAGGGATTGACTTCTAACAATGTTGGTTGTATGCACAGCGTGTGCTGTTTGGGTGAACTGTAACACAATTGGACAGCCGAATGGACTAATTTTAGCAGTGTCCAAAATGGCACTCTATTCCCCATATAGTGCACTACTTGGAAAGTTGTTTACAAAACTAGTGCACAGTGTAGGGAATTCAGTTTAGTTGAGATCAGATCGCTGTGGCTGGAATAGCCAATCAGGGCTGTGTAAGAACCTTCTGTAACTACAGGCTCTTTTAGTGTTTTTAACCTAGTTTATAGAAACTAAAGACATCTGCATTTTTCTGGGTAGATATTGAGGGATTTCATGTATAAAAATGCGCATCATCAAAGAGAAAAACGGGTGGGGAAAGACACTAAATGTTGCCTTTAAGTCTTAAACTCTGTTCCTTATGTAGTGCACTAATTTTGACCAAAGCCCAATTGGGATTGGTCAAAGGTAGTGAAATATAGTGGACCCGTTGCCATTTTGGACGCACCCTCAAACATCGATAACGTTTTTCCTCTTGCTTTTTAACACTTTTGTAGACCGTGACACCAAGATGACAAAACAGGTACAGAGCACTCAGATAAAGGGCAAGAACAGGTGTAATTTTATTTAAGATAAATTAATATATTTTAATATGTCTCTGGCTGTTTTACATACGGTAGCTTTTTATATACAATGTATCTACAGCATTGGTATCTATATCATAACTTGAGGTGATTCTTAAAAAGCAACTTCCTCGAATGTATTGTTATTCTATTTTTTTACAAACAAATATGTTTTGTGTCATCTAGTTGTACCTACAACTTCCAAAGTGCACGGGAGAGTTGAAGATCGCAGAGTGTCCACGCCCAACATTCTGGGGTTTTTTTGCACACTAAAACCAGGACAGATCCACTGGAGTGAGTTGTGAGGGCTTGATGGAGAAATCTCTGGTGACACAACCTCTGAGGCCGATCTCAGGCCTCAGACAGTATTGTTGTCGCACCTCAGGTTCTCCATACCCTACTGACACGGTTTTCTTTTTTTTATTACTTAATTTAAGGAAGCCTCTTCCCTATATAGTGCCCTACGTTTGATCAGTCAATGTTTTAGACCAAAATGAGTGCACTATATAGGTAACAGGTTTCCATGTTGGACAAAACCTGGGTGTTTTATAATGGTATTTAGGAGATATTTTAAATTGGAAACCCCATACCTTGCCCAAATCGTGACAGTGCCCGGGCAACATAACAGTTTGCTACTTAAACTACCAGACTTTGGCTCGCCAGCTGTAACTAAAATATTCTCAATGTAGTATAATTAGGATGGAGTGCGGTAAGCGTTGCTTTTCTCTCGTAAAACAGGCCTAAAACAAGCAACCTAATAGCGCTAGTAGATTTACAATGGACAGAAATACAAAGTAGCTGCTTCTAACTTAACAAGGTTCAGGTTATATTGAGAGAGGTTACAATTGCTACTTATTTGTAGTATTCCCCCCCACCCCTCTTTTGAACTCCCTCCTCATGGCTGCCAGTCCTTCTGACCTGTGCTGCCATTCTATAGTCAGTATTTCAGTATTCAGTTTTACTGGTTAGGTTATACTGGAGCTGGGGTTGGCATCCTGTTTTTAGAGTCATGCAGATAAAACTGGGAATTTGGGGGGAATTTGGGGAGTTTTGCAGCCCTAATGCTGTGTGATGTTCAAAGCCTCTAAAACAATAAAGAGGTTCATCAGCCTAACATTCCGTACAATTCATTCTGTATCTTGTCGCAAAATGATTGAATATTAGAATATTCTAGGAATAAAGATGGAATAAACAGAAAGTGTAGGAATTCTTCCTAGAAATGTGCAAATGTAGTCTGAGCTAATGGTGCGTTTTGAAGCGGTTGGAAAGTAGACATTTACTAGTGGGTAAAATTTGTATTAAACTGCTCTTCAACTGTTTATTTACCATACCCCTATATTTTACTAGTGGAGAAACTCGTCGGTCATCTCTGAGCTCTGACGTTTCCCACATGGTGACCTCTGATTTCACCTAAGGATTAACAGGATCTTGAATTTGCAAATAATGTAGCAGACGCCCTGATCTAGAGTGATTTACAGTAATGACTGAATACATGAAAAAAAATTGTACTGAGACAAATAAATCCAACAACGGAAGTTTATTTATTAAAAGCTATCTTCCACATGTGCCAGGAAAAACAAACTTCCTTATTGGACAAGCAGTGTAATAAGTAGTAGTGTTGGCGAGATGTGCGTCAAAGGATGTCTGGATCTTCAACTCTCCTGAACATGCAGAGGTGTTGTGATGAGTGGATAAAATCGTTGCGTTATAAGGAGGGGATAAAAACTGCATTACATTTTGTGGTGGCTGATGCTTAAATATTCAAATTATAGGTTTCCATCAGTCCCTCTATACCTTTATTTTTTTTATAACCATTACATACTGGACCTAGCTTCTCTGGCTTAAAATACTAACACCAGGAGTGATTTTTTGATTGGAAAATCTATGCAAATGTTGTTTTGCATCACAAGCCCAATGTGACGTATACATCACAAACTTTCAAGTGACAATACTTTTCCAAAAATGTAGATTATTCGTTAAAAATGTATGTGGACATCTCTGAGCATCTGCATGCATTGAATCTCATAGAATCCAAATGTTTCCAGTATTTGACCATCTGGTGGAACAGAATTCCGTTTTTAGAATTTCTGAATTTACCATATTTAGCTCCAATCTTTGATAATGTAATTACAAAGATCGAACACCTAATAGTGGCAAAATAGTTTTAGAATCTCTTATCAAAGGTAATGGTTAAACAGTACACTATAGGTTTAACCATGATTTATAATTACATTTTTGTATTATTAGTTTCACATTTACCCTTCATCCATCAGAATCATTGTTGGAAACAAGTCTGTGTGGATATTTTTCTGACTGTATATAAACACTGTATGAGGCAAGATGTATGAGTTCTTTACTTTTTATTTGTACATTTTATATTAAAATATACAACCCAATGTGTATTCTGTAAGATCTTAATAAGTATGGAAAACTGGCAAGTGAACAATGATTTCAGCCGTGAGAGAATTCTCCACTTGTACGACCATGACAGGTATATTGGACGCTTGGGATTGTCCAAAACTTTTGTGTAGAATTTGTTTCTGAGCCCTTGAGTGCCATTTAGCTCAACTTCCACTCGCTCTGATAAAGAATAAAAACACCTTCACAGGCAGGGAAGACTCTACACTTGTGTAAATAGGATTCAGGCACCCTATTCCCTTTATAGTGCTTTAGACCAAGACCAATAAGGAGTGAGGAATGAGGCACTATATGGGATGGAATCTCACATTCACACCTTTCTTCTGTAGATAGCTTTTTGCAGGGGAGTGCAGTGAGAATTGTCTTTCTGTAAGCAATACTGTTGTAGACAGATCTAATCTAAAAGCTATAACTTTCTGACTGTTGAAAAGTAAAGGACTCGACTCCGGTATGTTCCCATGGTGATTGCAGACACAAAAGAGCAGACAACATTTTGTACATGACTCTTTACTTTGCAGCGTTTCCATGTCAGAGGCCTGATAAGGAAATGTCTTTTTTTTCCATTATCTGTTTGACACATCCAGATGCCTGCCGTGTTATCGAATTAAACAATGTCATGTTGTCTAATTGGGGCCACATTACTAACTGAGAAGTCACAGACAGGTCCTTGACCTTCAAATACCATGGCTTTAGTACAGCGGAAGGGAATCTGCAGTAGAGGGAATTGTGTTCCAAATGACGCACTATTCCCTACTGCACTTGTTTCGACCATAATAGCTCTATGTAGGAAATATGGTGCCTTTTGGGACAGGGACGTCTGTTTGAGTGGCACGCTGGGGGATTCTCCCTGCCAGTGCTTGATGGCAGTCCAAAATAAACCCTTCTGTCCAAAACAGGTTGACTCAGTAACCCTCACATTCCCTTTGTTACACAGAGCTTACTGATGGCTAAAATATGGGAAGGGACAATAGTTTACTGGTCCATGGGAGGGTGAGGGTGAGGGGGTGAGGAGTGTACTAGGACCAGATTTAACAGACAGAGGCTTGGAGAGAGAGAGAGAGAGAGAGAGATGAAGATTAGAGTGGAGTAGGGTGACGAGCGGAGCAGGATAGGAGTTTACAGGCTCGGGGAGGGAGGGATGAGGACTGGAGGGAGGACAGGAGTTTACAGGCTGACAGGAGGAGGAGGATGAAGGCTGGCAGACAGGAGTTTACAGGCTTAGGCAAGAAGAGAGGGTTGAGGAGATAGGAGAGGGAGATTAATGAGGGAACAGTGAGGACCAGGGGAGGTGACTGGGGACAGGCTGATGCCAGGAGAAGGAGGCGGGGAAATGTGTAGAGGAGTATGGTGGAAGGTCAGGGAGAGGTAATGTCAGTTGGGGAGTCCAAGGGGAAAGGCTGAACAGAATTTTCCAAGCGGGAGGACTCACTCTCCTATTCCCCTTAATTGGGATTAAGGACTGATGTGGGACTTGCTCGCCGTCCCAAATGACACGCTAATCCCTTTATAGTGCCCTACATTATAAATTATAAAGCGAATGGGTTCTGCTAAAAAAAAAAAAATGGAGCTCTTCACTGTGATGGGAATAGGGTGCCATGTTACCACTAGAAGGGGACAAGACATGGCGCTGGCACGTCATAACAGGCTTTTAGAGGTAAGAGGAAGAGGAAGTCAGACATAGCACTTGGGTTTTACCTTCCAAAAGCCATCAAGCTCAATGATCCATGTTTAACACAAGAAAAATACCGCCTCACTTCGTCTCAGGCGTGGGAAACCGAAGCCGTGGGAACGCGGGCCGAGTGACAGGTAAGGAAAGGCTGTATAGCTTCTGACTGAGTGCTGAACTTGCCTCCATTTCCCTCCACGTCATAACAGCCATGTTAACATTGCCCAGTGAAAACCCTAACTATATAATACATGTATTCCATTTATAGTGCATTTTATTTTGACTAGGGCCCATTGGGGATGGATTCACTGCTGGGGCCCACTGGAAGACTACTGCGTAGATGTCTCTCTCTTTTCAGTCTCTTAACTAGTCAAATAGACTAGAGCAACTTCCCTCCACTCTCCAGTTCTCTCTGGTTTAGCTCTTCTCTAAACAACTCATGAAGGATGTATGCCAAATGCCACTTCTTTGCCTATATAGTTTGCACTGCACTACCTTTAACAAGGTCTCATAGGGTCAAAAATAATACACTATGCTGGGAAAAGGGTGCCATTTGGAACACCGTCAAAAGCCTCAGATCTCTTTGTCTACAATACACTCCGTTAGACTGAAACCTTAACTTTCTGTTACCCCCTTTACCTCACCCATTAGATAGTGTTTCATCCACGCGTGTTTATTTGACCATGTCCACGTTTGAGTGTTTTTGACCGCTTGTCAGTTAAAATATATTTTGATAACACTCAAAGCAATGTGCAATAAGGTGATGAGTTCCATGTGAATTCCTAGACTTCTCAACAAAACGACCTAGTATCTGACATTCGTGACATTGTCAGGGCGCGATGTGACTTACCACTCGCATTCCCAGCACACTGACATATAACGTAGATGTGGTCATAGTCAAGACTCCTCATGCCTTTCAGGGGCCCTCTGGGAAAGGAGGAGTGCCACTCACTCAGACATCCGTCTCCGCGAGGCCCGAAACTTTGCATCAGCTTGATACCATTGTGTTTCACACACTCAGAATCCAAGAAGACAGAAACACATGTTCCCACTATTGGGTTTCCCCAAAGTCCAATCTGAGATCTGGAAAACAAAGGAGAAGAGAAAATAATCTCTCTTGACCTCTATGACTTGAATCAATGTTTGTCATGTATTTGATTCTGGGCATGTAACGGACATTGCTTCAGCGATGCTGAACAGAAATCAATCACTTGGTTTAACATTTGGATGTTGTGAGACATTCCTTACAAAACCCACAGAGGATATAAATGCATTCCATATAGAGACTGCCCCTGTTATTCTGTTGAGATGGTGTGCTTGGTTGATTGCGATGGAGTGTGGCACCTGCAATCTTTTTTATATTTTTGTGAAGTGTCCCGTTACAAGCAACCTAGTGGCAAAAAGGTTTCTTCTGAAGCCTCTGACATCCCAAAACGTGATACCAGAATGGCAGTGGAACCCTATGACGGGCTTATTCGTTGACAGTTCAAGAGGGCTATTGTTGGGATAATAGGTAAAAACACAACATCGACTTTGCTAACCCCAAGGACACACTTCAACCAAAGTCGACACAGAGAAGAAATGTGCTGAGATGGGAAAAAAACTAAGATACGGCCAAAACATTGGATCTAGAGAACTACTCCAGACCTAATCATCCAAGAATAATTTGCATACCTGAATCACTGGTGGAAGACACTCACCTAATGACTTCTTTAATCACCCCTTCCTTACCAGTCTTCACAACGTCCAGACAAGGAGCTTGTCATCTGGACTGGGCGTTTCTGAAGTCCCTTCAAGTTTTGGTGTCAAATGATGTACATCGTTGAGGATTTTTGTCCTAAGGTGGGCAAGGAATGTGACAGATTTTAGCAGGTTATGGCTTAGCGTTGTACCAGTCCATGTATTTATAACCGGCCTCTTAACCGTTTGCACATGAACCCAAACTAATACATTTTAAAACTTTTTGGAAATCAATCACTTGGTTTAGCTAGCTGTGCTGTTTTGAATGCCTCTCTTCTTGAATTGATCTGACTGAGCTAAAAAAAAAAAAGTCTGATTATAACAATTATAATCAGAATTATAATAGTTTTTACTTCAAACTGATTTGTGAGCTGTGCTTTGACGAGAAACATCTAGTTCTGTACAACGTTGAGTGATGTTATTGATAAACCTCCCGCTTTGTTTAGATCACAAGTTTAGCAGCATTCTGGCTTTCAGTTAAACCACAACGGTGATAGACCTGAGAGTTATTGATTAAACATTAACTGTATATCCCCACTGCTCAACAAAAGTAGCCTACGCAGCTGCTAAAAACTCAAGCATGTTGATAAAATCTAAGCCGAAATCTCCCTCCTGTATCCAAGCAGCCCATAGCAGCAGAGTCTGATCACTTTAAAGAAACTGGAAGAGAGAGGTGTGTTTGAATATGTGCATGTACTCTGTGGGTGAGAAGAGAGGGATTCAGCATTTTCTAAAGGTGCTTGAGACACATGGAATGTTCCTAGCGTACCCATTTCCACAAACAGATAGTATCCATGCACTATATGAATAAGCCAAAGCACAAGTTAACAATGCTTTGTCCAACTGCTTTGTACAATGCCACATGTGGTTTCTTTTTTGAGTATTTGTTTTCTTTTAAGAAAATACAGAAAGTGTTGGTATTTTTGATTGTGCTCTCATCAGGAATTATATGGCTCATATTATTGCTGTATTAGTGTGGAATCTTTTTACCAATAAGCTAAAAACAGATCTTCAGTAACTGTCGACAATACATTTTTGCTCAGTACCGAAACCATACCAAACCATAACCCTCAAACTGCAATACGGCATTGTATCCATCTAACCAGAATTAGATAGACCCACTCAACCCCGGTGACTTAAATGAATATCAGTGGCCCACATGTTAATAACCCTAGTCTCCTGGTAGCAGATATTCTGCAGACTAACCTGATTGTGGTTGGAAATCTGAACTTTGTGCTAGACCATTGCTTTGATTAATCCTCCTCCCGGTTGTGCTGCTAACTCCTAACTAGTGAATTTATAAATACCTGAGGCATACCAAAACTATTTCACATTTGAAGAGTCTCGAACTGCATGATTAAAAAATATTCCTTTTACTGTCATGTCCATGATGTTTTCACCCAAACTGAATAATTTCTGCTCAATGCCAAATCACTCCCTTAGTCCTGCAACGCAAGTACCTTAAATTTTAATTTAGGATCACAGCCCAATTACTTTCTTCCTAAGACTTAAGGACAGTGGGCCAGTTTTTTGCAATATTTGAAAGCCAGTCATGTTTACCAGGGAAAGCACGTAAAGCTTACAGAGGCTCGGCAAACTGAGTATTCCAGGCATTCAAATAGAAAAAAATGAAACAAAGTGAATAAAACTGGAAAGATTTTAATTTATAAGACAAGGAAAATGCTCTTTATCCAACTACAGAAACCTTGGATTCTCTTAAAATTAATCAAGCTTTTCTTTTTACCAAACAATCCACAGAATAGGGGGATTTCCAACTACACTGACAGAGGTGGTTATAGCATACAAAAAAAGGGGAGGGATCCGGAACAGGTCCGATCAGATAGGAATATTTCTCTCCTCAACACAGAACTAATCCACTCTGGTCAGACTGGCTTCATCAAAAACAGCTCAAACCAAACATAAAAGGGGATATAGTTTGCTTTAGTGAGGAGTATTAGCTTGTTAACTTAGAGACATCTGAGCATTGCTACTATCAACAAATCTACTAGGGAGTATTTCCTAGCCACTGTGCATCAACACTGTTGTTGCTTGCTCCTTGGGATTTCAGGCTGGGTATCTGTAAAAGCACTTTTTGACAACTGCTGATGTAATAAGGGCCTTAAAACATATTTGTGCAATTGATATAACTAGATAAAAATGAGTATGCGTTTAATAATTATTTTAATGCTTCAAAACAAATCTTGCATGTTCTGCAACTGACTTTGGTCAGGTCAACAAGCTCACCTTTTACATTAGACCTGAAACTGAAGAACAGCCAAAACGGCACAGAAGAACCTTTTTTTCCTCTCCATTTTCCATGTTTATGATTCATCGCAAAGCAATGTATGAAACTGTCTGAATGTATCCTAAAGAGAAACAAATGTCCCAAATAGTTGACAAAATTTATAATTGATAACGGTACTATTCTATTTATTTTGTAAGCTCAGCGTATACAATATATGTATAGATTACAGGAGGATACAAAGCCTCATCTAAGCTATCGAACAATAATTCTAGTGCATGACATGTTATTAAGGCCAACTTCTGTTTAATTATTAGTTTGAATTGTGTTTTGTATTAGCAAGTGATACTATTATTTTTTTTAAAGATATGTACACTATTTGTGGCTTTTTTAATTTAATTAATGGGGCAATAAGTACAATTTACAGTACTTCTAGCATAAATACAAGCAAAAATGACCAGTAGACAGCTGTAGTTAATGTTTCAAAAATATTTTGCTTCTTTATGAGTCAGATAGCCTGGGATATTCCCAATTTAAACTTTTTCGCCATTCGGTCTATCAGTGTGCATTTATTTGTAATATATTTATACTTGATTTTGACACATGCAGTATTGTCCTACCCACCCTAAACCACCCTGGACTAACCAATATTATTCCGGACATGTTCAGTAAAGGAAGATGAGGAGGAGACAAGTTATTATTTAGAGGCAGGATTCTATAGTGCCCTTTTAATGTTAACTAAATACATTTCACTATCCCATCCAATTTACCCCTCTGTGCGCACAGGAAAAAACTCTTACAATAATTAAACACGTAATAGAAATATTACAATAGAAAAGCAAATTCTACAATGATTGCACCTTGATTTACATTAAAGCTTAACCTGCTTTACATACTCTGAAATGCTATCTTTTCTATTAAGATCGTTCGCTACTGCTCTCTCAGTCTGAGAATGAAGGGTCAGTGTGGTCAGGGCTTGTACGTGAAACACTTTTGATTAGTTAGAAATAATGCTCTTTGACAAATATTGCAATTTAATTGAGGTTTTCTTTTATGTATTTGTGCACATAACAGTTTATATTAAATATTTTTTGACTGGGTTAGGTTTGAGGAAAGGCATACATGCCTTGCTTGACTTAAAGCAGCCAAAATTGGTGGCTTTACATTGGCAAGAGACTAAATATTTGGTTTGGCATCAATGGTTGCTCTCATTTTTAGAATTCACCAACATGAAACTCTTTGGGAAATTTGGGAAATTATGGGGGGTGTTTTGTATTCTGTGTTTCTTCTTTTTGTTCTGTCATGGCTGTCAGATTTATTGCCTATTATAAAAAAAGTACATCATAATAAACATCCTCTTTATGCTGTGTTAATTCCTCCTCCTTTATCTACCTGGTCAATGAAAAGCAGCTACACTTGCGTGACTGTGAGCCGTGTACAATCCAGCTCAAGCCCAGCAATGGTTTCCCCAGTTGACATGAGTGTGACTGAGAATCAGGAGCTCATTTTCCCCTTGTTTCCTCCTGCCGGTTTCTCTCTTTAATGGTTTAACAGAGACGAGCAGAGCAGTGAGAGCAGCTTCAAGAGTCAACTGGATTGATAGCGTTAAATGTTTACCTTCTATGTCTGATCCATAAGATTAATGTCGGGCTCCACAGGGCCGCTTGTGCCTTTTCATGAATCCCTCTCATTCTTTCTTTTAATGTATTTATTTTCATGTCCATAAATTCCCAATAACTGGACTCTTTGTTTACGATGCCAGGGTCAGGCTATAGTCAGAGGGAGAGAAAGGGAGCAGAGCCGAGCAGATGAACAGGAGATTATGTTGTGGAAAAGCCAGACAGTCGTCACGCGACACAGCGGTTCCTACATCGTTCCCTCTTATACTTTTCGGAAACCATTAAAGCAAAGTGACTCACCCTCCCTCCCTGGTCTTGATATACACTCCAATCGTTTTGATTTACTGCTCTAAACTACAACGTCAGGGCCAATATCCTGAACCCTGCTCAACGTGATAAGTCCTTACGCTCGCTTCATGACAAATTGTACATCATGCATATCAGAGGGAAGGACAGGAGGAGAGGGGAGGAGGCGTCCCGGACTCCTGCTGAGAACAGATCTCTTTCATAAACGTCTCTCTCTTACTTGATAGTAGCCTGCTCAATCCTGTCCTGTGCCTGCTTTCATGTTGTGATCGGGGCCGTCGCCGTAGCTTGGCCTTCGCGAGATTCCCTTCTCTGTTTTCCTCATCCCTTCTTAATGCCCTTGACCATAGGGAGACTAAATTGAGTACCAAATGCCACTCTATTCCCTATGCAGTGCACTTCTTTTCGATAGGATTGGTATGGCTCTGGTGAAAAGTATACCAGATAAGGTGCCATTTGGGACACGACCTAGTCTGGTCTACTCCAGCGTTAGCCGGGGCTTCTGCCCACGCTGTCTGTCTCCTGCTAATTAATGACACATTACCTCATGCCTGTAGGCAAAGGTTTCAGACCCTGTTACCTTGAGCTGCATTACCCAATTACACACAGGGCCTGGGGACACGAGAGGAGGGAGTGAACAGTGGATGCCCTTCGTGCCTCTCTCTGAGGCCACGTCTCAAATGGCACCAATGTTCCCTGCATAGTGCACCACTTTTGAAAAAGCCCTGGGGGTGGGGGTGAGTGGGCTATGTAGGAGATAGGGTGCCATTTAGAATGGTGAGAAAAGTAACCCCTGATGAGAATCATAACAACACACTGTGTCTGGCCTCAGTCTAACATCCATAGCGTGGGCCAGTCACCAGGTCATTACTGCTGGGTACTGTACGGTATGTAGGCATTACGGCAGCATCCCAAACGGCACTGTTGTGGACTCTGGCCAAAAGCAGTGCACTATGTAGGGGTTATATTGTCATTTGGGACACCCCCTGTATAAACCGCCTGTTAGCAAAAATGTAATAAAGATGAATAAGAACATTCTCAGCCGCTCGCGGTCCTTTGGAGCTCAGTTAGTCGAGCATGGCGCTTGTAACGCCGGGGTACCGGGTTTGATTCCCGGACCACCCGTAGCTGAGTGTAAGTCGCTTTGAATAAAAGTGTCTGCTAAATGGCGTATATAATGATCTAGTTAGGGCTGTGGTGGCGTTGGAGAAGCACCCTGCGTGATGTAAAAATGAGAGCAGGGGGTCAAAGTTCAGGTCGTTAGTTGTAGTGGAAATTCTTCTGACATGTGTGGAGGTAAAGCAGGGCAGAGGGACCGAGGCTGTGTGAACACATTGACTGTGTTATCGCGACGCAAAGCTGTCCACCTGTATTTTCTTAAACTTTCGCTGCGCCCCACTCATGGGAGACTTGTCGACCTTTCTTTACCCAGTGCTTAATTATTCAGCTAGAAAGTGTCATGTTTAGAGTTGTAGGTATGGAGGGAAAGGTCGAGGGAGACGTGGCCTTGGGAAATTAGCAGTCTGCGTACTGGATTAAGGGAAATGTGAGGGGACATTTTCATTAGATACAATGAAGTTGAACGTTCATGTTTTTAACAGGTCATCCTTCGTAGTTTGTAGTAGTATGTCAGACCACATGTAAACCTCTTTTAGGACAGATCTTAGTTCCTGGGAGCAATGTGTTAATGACCCCCACCCCTGGGCTAAGCTGGGACATGGCATTACAGCAGAGAACACTAGGAATGCCAATGGGTCAGTAGCCACAATGACACACTACAGCTGTCATGATGTTGGGCAGATTAGTGAGGCCTGATCGTTAGTCATAAAAGCAGTTTTTCTTGTAGAATGTAACACAGTTGCCATTACATCTCAGCATATACATGCACACACACACACACACACACACACCCACACACACACTCCTGGGACCGGACATAGATCTCTGCTGTGCGATACCTGAGAACAACTTCTAGCGTTTACATTTCTCCGTAGGCCTAGTTACCAAAGATGAGCTGTCAGCGCTGGTTTGGAGGCTACTGAAAATGACTTACAGAATTATGATTTGTAGCAATACAGAAAATACTGCTATTACTGTGTGTAACTGCTTCCTGTAACCAGTAAAGATACCTTATAAATACTTGTCTACACTGGGTGCAAAATTATTAGGCAAGTGAGTATTCTGATTGTATTATTATTTCTATGCACATTTTCCAACTCCAAACCATATAAACTTGAATGCTCATTGGATTGAATCATTTTCAGGTGATATGTATTTGTGTAATGAGGGAGGGTGTGGCAACAGTGAATAACACCTAATATCAAGGTGTGCATAATTATTAGGCAGCTTCATGACCTCAGGTAAAATGGGCCAAAAAAGAGATTTAACTGACACTGAAAAGTCATAAATTGTAAAATGCCTTTCGGACAGATGCAACACTCTTAAAATGGCTAAATTATTGAGGCGTGACCACCGGACACTCAAACGTTTTGTTGCGAATAGTCAACTGGGGTGCAAAAAATGCATGCATAAGAAAAGACACAAATTAACTGCAAAGGACTTGAGAAGAATTAAACGTGACGCTACCATGAACCCATTATCCTCCAGTGCCACCATATTCCAGAACTGCAACGTGCCTGGAGTGTCCAGAAGTACAAGGTGTCAAGTGTTCAGAGACATGGCCAAGGTCAAGAAGGCTGAAAGAAGACTACCACTGAATAAGATTCACACGTTGAAGCGTATAGATTGAGCAAAGAAATACCTGAAGACAGATTTTTCAAAGGTTTTATGGACAGATGAAATGGGAATGACTCTTGATGGACCAGACGGATGGGTCTGTGGCTGTCACTAATGGACACAGGGCACCACTTCAAGTCAGGCGCCAGCAAGGTGGAGGAGGGGTGCTGGTATGGGCTGCTATCATTAAGAATGAGGTTGTTGGACCTTTTCGGGTTGAAGATGAACTGAAACTCAACTCCCATACCTACTGCCAGTTTCTGGAAGATACTTTCTTCAAGCAGTGGTACAGGAAGAAGTCCTCAGCATTCAAGAAGGCCATGTTCTTTATGCAGGACAATGCTCCATCACACACATCCAAGTCCTCCACTGCTTGGCTAGCAAGCAAGGGCCTCAAAGATGCCACAATAATGACATGGCTCCCTTCCTTACATAACTTAAATCCTATTGAGAACTTGTGGACCCTTCTCAAACGTGAGATTTACAGTCAGGGAAGACAATACACCTCTTTGAACAGCATTTGGGAGACTGTGGTTGCTGCTTCAGCGCAAGTTGAACAGATCAAGAAACTGACAGACTGCATGGATGGAAGGCTTATGGCAGTTATTGAAAAGAAGGGTGGCTATATCGCTCACTGAAGGCCAGAAATTTTATTTCATTTTCATTTTGTGTTACTTATTTGTTGCACTTACTCTAAAAATTGAGAATAAACAAGTGAGTTGGAGAAATTATTTTTGTAAGTTAGTTGCCTAATAATTCTGCACACTTATGTATTCCCCTTAGAAAGATCAAAACTAATTTTTCCTTTGTTAAACATTCAGGTTTGAAGTTCAATGATATTTTGGATTGACTGAGAGCATTGTGTTTGTTCAACAATAAAATAAATCTTGAGGAATACGATTTGCCTAATAATTGTGCACGCAGTGTAATATTGTGGGAAAATGGTGTAACACCCATACAGCTTTGCGTAAACATTGTTCCTTTGTGTAATCATCTAGAATAATCTATTTACATCAGCATCTCTTAAGTTTGTCATTTAAGAGATGCTGTCACCCAGAGGAACCTACAAGAGCAATTAGGCCTTGACCAAGAGCAAAACTGCAGCCTTTTCACTTTTGTGTGATAATAAATTGTGAATTAGTGCCTTTTAAATCTATTGTTGCATGGATTATAAGACTCCATTTAGTTCTCGCTTTTCATGATATATTTAATTCCATATTTTGGCGTGTTCATGGAATATTTTATTTATGAACGACAAACTTTTTTATCATAAAATTCCCCACTGTAGCCTGCTTAACAAAAATACCTAAAGAAAACATAGTCATCGGCCATAGTTGGGGATGATGTAAGCGCTTTTCAATTGAAAGTGATTCTATAAGGATTAAATTATAGCACAGTGCACATGTTACAAACCTAATGTGAAACCAGATTAAACTTAATGGCCATAGACAAAGTAAATACAAATTTAGACGACAGACATAGACTCTTCTTGCTGCAACAAAGGCTGTCTGGTTAACATGTGATTCTGACTTACTGTAGCCTCGAATTCAAGAAAACAGTGACACGCCTTGTCTGCCGTCTTCGAAACCAGGAACTAACAAAACATTCCCAGGAAACACTGTGTGTTGATAAAACCCATACTCTTCCTGGGACACGGGCTTCTGCCGGCACACTGGCCTTGTATGAGACATGTAAGAGACGCGTAGCGTCATGATGGCGGCGCCAATCGTGTTCTCTGAGACATGTTGGCCCAGGCAACCAGGCGGGTTATGTGGCTGTTGTTGTTCTGGAACTCACAGGTTACATCCCAAATGTCTCCCTTTCACCTATTCCGGGTATTTAAATGTAGTGCACTAAATGGGGGAATAGGGCGCCATTTGGGAAGTAGACAAAGACCAGGATCCAGATGGAAAGGGAGGCCCTTGGCGTGACAGTGACTGGGCCAGATCATGGCAATCACCAGGACGTCCCCCGCCGCAGAGCTCCGCTGTTTCGATCTGTGTCCCGTCTGGCTCCCGAAGACTATAGCCCAGAGCCCCTGGACTCACCCAGAGAACAACACGCACTCCCATGCCTTGTTTTGACAAGATGTCATTCTCTTTTCTCTCAGGACGAGAAGGTGTCAGGAGTGGACAGACAGACATACACACACACACACACACACACACACATAATAAGTGTGTTATTATTTCCAATCAGCATTTCCCCCTGAATGGCCCGTTGAGGCATCACGATGGGAACTCACATGATACAACTGATGTTTTAAACAGGGGAGGAAAGATGGAGAAAACTGGACGGAGAGAACTGTCTGGTTTGCTCCAGAAGAATAACAAGGAGCAGTATGATATTGTAACGGGTCATGTCCCTTTACAAGGTGATGTCATTGCCAATAAAGAGTCATCTGCACAGCATGTTGCCACGGCTGTATGCGTTGAACAGACCACTGACTGGGTTTTGTGGCCATGAGGCCAGCGGTCAGATATACGGCCAAACCTGGTTGAAAGGGACAGGGGATGGCTCCAAAATGCCATTTTATTCCCTATACAGTGCAGTATAAGTCTGGTCGGGCCTATATCCCATACGGATCCGGGGATGTGTTGAGACACAAGCAGGGTTGTGAAAAGGTCTTTGCCTCCCGATGTTAAACTGTCAAACTGGCCGTGACTCACATGAGCAAAACCAGGTGGCAAAATCCACTAACGCAAACAAACTATAAAGCAGCGCCTTACCTTAGGACATTAATAACGTTAGTTTTACCTGAAGTGGTGAAGGTTAATAGACTGACTACCTTCAAAGTTCACCTACAATCATTCCTGAGGAAATCCAGTGTTGAAAATAGCCTTACAGAACTTGGCCAAACAAATTCACTTTGACGATGTGTCTTTCTGAGGGGCCGGAAAGGCGGTAGGGTTAGAGAGTGTAGTGGGGTTCTAGTTAGTAAAATAAAGAAGGGGGAGCGGAGAGCAGAAAGGTGAAAGCCCTCAGCAGTCAGTCTGTTGGTGAGTTGATGTTGGGGGGCAGTGTGTGAGTGTTCTTGATGTTGGGGGGCAGTGTGTGAGTGGTCTTGATGTTGGGGAGCAGTGTGTGAGTGGTCTTGATGTTGGGGAGCAGTGTGTGAGTGGTCTTGATGTTGGGGGGCAGTGTGTGAGTGGTCTTGATGTTGGGGGGCAGTGTGTGAGTGGTCTTGATGTTGGGGGGCAGTGTGTGAGTGGTCTTGATGTTGGGGGGCAGTGTGTGAGTGGTCTTGATGTTGGGGGGCAGTGTGTGAGTGGTCTTGATGTTGGGGGGCAGTGTGTGAGTGGTCTTGATGTTGGGGGGCAGTGTGTGCGTGGTCTTGATGTTGGGGAGCAGTGTGTGAATGGTCTTGATGTTGGGGAGCAGTGTGTGAGTGGTCTTGGGAGTGGAATGGTGTTGGAGTTTGGCTGAGGTCCGAGGGAAACAGGCTTTCTAAGAGCCCCTAATGAGTGATTCTCCTGCTGACCGGACTCGTTGGCCAGGGTTGACAAGCAGCCATGAGACAGACTGGAAGCACCCGCACCCCACCCCACCGCCACTCTCTGAACCCGACCATCTGGAAGGAGAAATGGGAAATGCCCGCAGCTCCAGCGGAGGCCTAGTGGCCTGGCTCTTCACCCTCACCAACAGTCCCCAGAGTGGGCCGGCAGGCGTGAGGCTCAGCCACGGTCTAGGCCGCTCTCTCCCTGGAACGGAGCAGCTTGCACGCAGCCTGCAGACAGACTGATTGGTCCTCCGTGTTCTGTGATTATACTAGCTACATTGTTAGCATTGGAACGCTCCCCGCTCTTTGAGGGTCTCCCCTGATATTCATAGGCATTCAGCAAGGCACTGTACTGCATAACAAATCATATTTCGAAGTTCCTCCCTTCACAGTCCGTAAGTGTTGAATTCACCCTTGATGCAACAAAGGTAGTGCACTACATAGGAAACAGGGTGCCATTTGGGAGTGCCCGCGGACTACTGTTAATAAACATTTGTCTGTTAACAGGAAACTCGTTTTCTTGTGTGACTTGTCTTGCCTGCCTAACTGACATGTCATTATTTCCAGGGAGTCATTGCCCTCTTTGTACTGGCCTCTTTTCCCTCTGCCTGAGTCTCTCCGAACCATGGTGAGGTGGATGTCAGCGCTGGAACAAGCACTCAACCAGCACCTCCATCCAAGGATGTAAAAGGAGTGCCCCACCCGAGAGCCACTTTCCCCTCCTTTCCTCCTCTCTCAGCCACTCTGCAAGTGTCAATGCCTGTCTCCCCCTCCCCTCCTCCCACTCTTTCTTCGGCCCACTCCAAGCACGGCACTGCACAAGCCAGAGCCTCCCTTTGCCTGTTCATCCTAAGGTAGACAGACAGATAGGCAAGGCAGACAGACAGAGGAACAAAGAGGCCCTGATTTCTTCCATGAGAGATGATAAAACACAAGTAAAATTGTATTAAACATCCCCAAGTGTTAGCGAGTGAGGCAGCGCCAAGCGCGGACAGCTCCCCCACCGCAGTTTTAAAATAATAATTACACTGCGAGAGTCTATGTTACTAAGGGAAAGATGGAGGGAGGATGGGAGAGGAGAGGAAAAAAGTGAGCAGAGATCTGTTTTCATTTAAACATGCTGAATGACATTGCGATAGTAGAACCAGCTGGTATCTCCAGGCGAGGGGGGGGCGTAATAAAGGGGTGGCAGGGGGTTTTGTTAAAAGGCACCAGGGCCGGTATGGCAGAGTGGTGCCCAGTGACCCCTCAGGGGTGCTAACAGGACCGAGCTGGTTGGGGTGGGCAGCCAACCTGTCTGACCTCAGATGAACCAATCAGGAAGGAGAATAGGGCCCAGACCTTGTCGACACTTACAAAAACAGTATACATTTGTGAATGTCCAGTATCACTTGGTTGCTGCAAGTGTTTTTCCTAAACCCCACTAAAAGAAATTACTTTGAAACGAAACTACTTTGACTATATCATTGAATACAATTGCTTCCTAGTACCACATTTACTTGCCTAAATGCCTAAACATAACATGATGTTGTAATATGTTTGCTGTGCAAATCATGCTAATTTAATGATATATTTACATGTATATATAGGCTGGCAGACCTTCTGATTTCTAAACATGGTACAATAAAAACAAGCTGCGATTTCTCTTTCTATTTTAACATTAAATGACAGCTTGTGGACCTCTGTAGATGGCAGCATGAACATCAATCATTTGCTATGGCTGGAAATATACAACTTTATATTATGATTTTCTAAAAGATATGTTTTGAGGTTTAACAATGCTAGTTCAGCTTCTTTTTCAAACCCAAACCCACTTTTAAAAGTTTTACATGATTTAGCAAGAGGTATTGGTTGGGTTTGTGCCAGTGCCACCAAATAGCAAAATAAACACAAATTGGGTTTTAATACATAAAGATTCAAAGTCTTTCATGAGTTTTCCACAAATCTATGTATTCATAAATCTTGTTTTACTTCTATATTTGACAAGCAACCGTCTGCTCCAAAGAAAGCATTGGCACCAACAACTTGTAATATATACACAGCACTTGAAAACCACAATTACAGGTTTAGATACATAAGAAGCCCTAGCAATGATATTCATTGTTACAGAGCAAACAGTTTCAACAGTATCTGGTTTTGTTTTCTTTACAGTGTGACTATTTTAGTTTAGATATAATAGACTTTATTACATACATTTTATAAATGGCCCCAGAGTACCCTTCATCACAATTGGTTAGCAATGTTTTCATTTACGGAGTGAGTGGACACTTATTCTAGAGGATCGATTGCATTTCTCCACAGTTCTTTAAAGTCTTTGTTTATACTTATGTCTTTTTTTTAACAAAGGTAACAGTAGATACTGGGGTATTACCATTTCACTGATGGTGACACAGTTTCTTGATCTATATTAGGCTACCCTTATATCAAACATGGATTTCTCAGCAAAAGTGTCATAGTGACCAGCGTTATTATTGACTTTGACTGGTAGTCTTGCATAGGGTGTGAAAATTGGTGGAAGGGATGTTGCCTTGCTGCGCTCTAGTGACTCCTTCTGGTGGGTCAGCAAGTTCAATTTCAGCCAAGTGCCTTACAACAGAGTTAGTATACGCAAAAAGGTAGTTCTCAGGAAAGCAAATCAGACATGACATCACAGACTGGTTTGGGTTGCACAATTCAATGGCTTCGCGACTAGGGTTCTGTCCGGCATCGGTACTGTAGATAAACTAAAATAAAGCCCAGAAAGGAGTCCCAGAAATTCCCATAAAAGGCTGCAAAACATGAAATTAATTCTATAATGGTGAGGATTTTTTTTCATTGACAAATGTACAAATGTATGTTTGCATTTTAATCAATGACATTCTGCCATGTTTTTAACCAGTCATGTTTTTGTATGGCCAATATCAGAAGTAAACCCAAACATTAGGAATTTTGCTGTGAAAGATTGCGTTCACAATCTTGGGAAAAAAAATGGTCATAATAATAATTATAATAATAATTCAGTCAGTGAAGGATTACTGTGTGAAGTACATTTTTTGTGACATCTGTTTTGTCTGCCTCACTCATCAGTTTGTCCACACAAAACTAAAACACATTTTTGTGGGTGTCCACAGTTACTCACCTATGACACTGTCCAGGTGATTATTTATAATGACCGAAGTCCTGTACATACCACATTAATATATAATGATAAAATGGCACTGCTATGTGACACAAAGAAAAAACAAGATAACACTATTAGAAGTGCCCAGAGGCACCACACTGTAGGGACACTCTACAAAGCAGCATGTGTACAGTAAATTATTCTCTGGAAGAAGTTATATGACAGGTCAAGTCTCTTTTTCATCACGTCATTCTCTCAGAGCAACGTGTCCTGCTAACTCCCTGTCCCTACGACACCGATTATAGGAGGACTATAGCTTTAAAACAGGAGTATGCGGTAATATAATGTTCTCCTCTTGTTAGAACAGTTTTTTACTATTTTTACTATTTTCTATTTCCGAAAATTCATATGTAAAATGTGTGTGACAGATTTTGCAGGTGCTCATTATTGTGACCAGTGTCACCCCAATGCTGGCCTAGTCTGTCCTATGGGCTGCATCCCAAAGGGCACCTTGTACGCTTCAAAGGGCATTGGTTTTTACCAAAGCCTTATATATGGGTCTTGGTTAAAAGTGTTGCACTATTCAGGGAAAAGGGCGACATTTGGGACACATCCTAGTTAACGGAACCACGGCCCTGAACTGTGCTGAACTGCCCTTGACGTGAAGCCTGTAACAATACTAAGGATCTTCGGACTGCGTGTGCTTCGGAGAAATTGTAGAGCGGAAGATACGGTCTTGCACTGCCTCCATAGCCGAAGGAAGCGCAGTAGTGCAGGGGCTTCATCACTCCCGTACTCAACGCACGTTCTTTGTGTGCAATTCCTTTCTGCGTTAATGGGAATGGTTTTAGGATTGAGTACACTGTGGACAGATGCGATCATGGCAGTAGGGTTTGAAAAGCACAGGGCTGCAGAGGGCACAGTAGCTTTTTCAAGTCTTCAGCAGGTTTTCATGCAGTTCAATCAACAGCTCCAGTCAAGCATCGAAGCAGAAGCATGGAGACTGGATTTGTTTATTTGGGTGTATTAAGTTAAAGGCTAACTGCATTTAAGACCCAGCAGGTGCCCTAGACCACAGTCATATTTGTTTACGTTTTAAAGAGGTTCTAGGAGATCCAGACTGTTTCATTTAGCTGTTAACGAACAGCAATTAGAGTTACTAATGAGACTTTGGGCCAGATATATTAAGGCAGTCATTCATTCTCCTTTTCTTTTGGTCTTTCATTACCTCTCCGTTTCCTCTTTGAGTCTGGATCTCACTACCCTGAGTCGGAACACATTCATCCATTCTCCTTTGGACCAGACCAGACACCCTGCGGTGGACAAATGGATTTCTCCTTCTTTTTGTCCCTCACACCAGCTATACTTTCTGTCCCCTCTTTCTTCTTTCCAAACTCCTACACAAGCCTGTCTGGACTGACTCTGGTGGCCCAGACCGCTGACTTGCCCTGTCACCAGGCTTTGTCTACGTGGACTCATCTCCCTGCTACTTAATTGAGACAGACTCCCTTGTTCTAAATGAAATACCTGAAACAGGGAGCTCATAAATCCTTCCTTGTATCAACAATAACACTCAAGATGATTTTTCTTGATATTCTTCACTTTTAGGGATGAGCTATTGCTTCTCCCTGGGGATATACCAAGCCCGGATGACTGATTTAAACTTTAACGGACTCCAATACAATACTGTAGAAACAGTCAAAACAACTCTTAAGAGAAAGAGAGGCATGGCCAGAATTAAGTGAAAAAGGGACACTTTCACTCATTCTCCCTCGCTCTCTCTATTGTCCAGTTAGCCATAGGACACCGCAGGCAGGGCGGCCGGCTGGGAAGCAGCCAATAAGACAGACAGCATTGATTTGCACATTGTGGCCGTTCACTCAGTGTAGCAAGGATGAAAGTGGAAAGGGTTATTCAAATCGTATGAAAACATGTGTGCTCCATAGTTATAAATCATGGTCTGAGCCACACGTTTAGCCAATACAAGGACAGGAGCTATGGTATATGGGTACCTTCCTAAATGCCACTCTACATACTGTACAGTGCACTACTTCTAATTAGTAAAAAGGTGAAATTGTGCACAATGTAGGTAGTAGGATGTCATTTGGGACACAACAATGGGGTCTACCTTTTTGTGGAGGGTGCATCGCCCCATTAACTCCCCGACTCTGAGCTCACTTCTGATGGGGCTTAGCAGCTAAAGGAAGAGAAGGTTCCACAGTGGTGCACAATCAAAGCTTTGCAGTTGTCTGGTTATTTTCCTTTTGCATCTACCTGAAAAGAAAAATATGCAATCGAATCTGCTTAATCAATTAGGCCTGATTTTTGTGTACACAGCCAGTCTCAAAATATACCAATACCCATATTTCTCTCTCTTGGCAATTCTTAAATAGAAATATGCACACCCAGACTAATGAAATCATTTATTTCCACCATCAACTCATGAAGTTACAGCTGGGTGAAATGGTTTGTACCTTGAAAATATACACTTTTGACACAGGTGGATGGTGCTGTGCTCTCAGTTATTGAATGGATGATCACTTTATTTGCAGAGCCTAAATGCAAAATCTCCTTTAAATAGACTGTTTGCCCAGAATGTTTGTCTTAAAACACAGTCAAAGCCAAATCACACATAGCCATCCTAGAGGAAATTTCTAAAGAGGCACTCTAACGTGTGGTTCTGTGGACACTACGTTAGAAAATTAACTATGTCATGAAGGCATCGCACTGTGCAAAAGTAAATAGCATATAAATAGAAATATTCTATTTCTATGGTAAACAGCATACCAGACGGCTGCTAGCAGAGGAATAAGCACAGTTGTGCTTTTCAGACCCTTGTTCTTTTTGACCTATCTCCCATTTCGTTGTTGAGCAGTATCCTAGCAACCGGAGAAAGCTTTGCAGTGTCGCGCTTGGCTGTTTCCAAGGACACCTACTGGCAAATTTGATAGCTAGGTAGTTGGCTAGTTCGTCGTCCTTGAACAAAATAGTTCAAATATTAGGTAAGTCTGCAAAGTCAAAAATACATATTTGTAGACATAATTAGTTTGTACAAACCGTTCAACTATGTCGTAAAGTTTCGGGTGGGTTTGTGGAATGTTAGCAAAGCTGAATTGCTGGGTCTTATGTTATGGCAGCGAGACTCTTCCTTTTCACCTGCGACGGGCTGTAAATCTAATAAACTACATAAACTACGCAAGTTATCTACCGTCTTCTGCCAGTCTAATTAAGGTTGAGAAATGAATATTTTGTCTTGCTAGAATTGTCACTATCAACAATCCCACAAAATTGTTTCATTTAGGTCTTTGCTGTGACAGCTATTATGGGGATAGCACTAACTAGAGCGGCCCAGTGGACCACAGCAAGTTCTGGGACAGGCAAACTGGAGATCACCCCAATCAACGAGTCTCTGCTGAAAGAAATAGGGTGGTTTGTGGAACAGTTCAGCACCAGACACCCTCAGGAGGCTAAGCATGTGTTCAAACAGCCTCTGCAGTGGGCTACCTCGTTGGATGCTTGTGATTTCAAAACCGAGTATGACATCAGGTAATGTAATCATTGAGGCAACTTATTAATGTCATTTTGCTGACTCGGCATGTTGACAAAGAGTCTAATAGTATTTTGAGCCCTGCAACAGATTCATACAGTACACAGACCCCAATCAATTGACTTATGGGTAAACGAATATGTTTAAATGGTTGCCCAGTGGTCTGTGCTTATGGTGAACACCTAATGCTGCAGCATAGATTTGTCTCTCTGTCTGTCTACGTTCATACATACACGGCTCATGTTGAACCAAGTGGTCTAAGACGCTGCCCCTGGTGCTCATGTACTGCTCCAGTATGAATTTTTATCATACTGCTTTACAACAAAATGTCTTCTACCTTTCACCACTTTCCTGTCCAATAAAGCATAAAATAGCTGAAAATACTTCTTTAAAAAAAGTTGTTTTACTTTTCAGCGGCCCTACTGTGAAGTCGCAGGAAACGGACAAAGATGGACATCCTATGTTGCAGCTCACCCCTCCGAGCATTTCTGTGCGCAGCCTTAGTCAGCTCTCCAAATTAGTAGAGCTAGCAAAGGAAAAGAGGCTCAAAGAGGTCCGAGCTTGTCTGGAAGGTAAACCATGGAAACCACAGAACAGGATTGGAATCCAATTTGCATCCTGAGTAGTCAGGACTACATACTTCCCATAAACCCACAGACATAATTTGTTTGTCCTTCTTATCTTCTACTTACATCCCATTAGAAACTGCCATTAGATTTTGTTTGAAAACCCTCAGTTACATTTACTGTAGCCCAAAGCCATAATGTGGTACTTGGTAAATGCTATTAGTGTAAAAAAAAAAACACGTATGTCTTTCTCACCATTGGCCAGGTCCCTCTTAAAATTCCTATTCTAACTTCTATAGGACATTCTAGTCAAATAAAGGTAACAGTCTGATAAAATACATAAACCCACATATGAAGAAAGGACTAGCCCACCCCCCCCGTCATAAACCGAAAATGACTGTCATTTGTAGCCAACAGAGACCCTGTTGCAAAGATGCTGGGGCCTAGCTTTGCCACCGTGGAGGGTGAGGACAGCTCTGTGCTGCGTCTCCTGGAGAAGGTGAAGGAGGGGGACCAGGCCAAGGAGACGGAGACTCAAGTGAGGCTACTCATCCTACTGCAGCAACTGGACACGCATCTCCTCAGCAACTCCCTCAAACAGATCTCTCAGTGGGTGTCTCTCCCCTCTTCCCTCTGTCTGCATCTCTAACAATAACAAATCAGTTCGTCTCCCGCTTGACTTGAGACCAAACATAATGGTTTGACTCTGATTAGGAACAGTTTCTTACCAGACGTAATAACCGCAAATGGACCTAAGATTAATTGTCTGTATTTAGTTTTTTTTTTGTGTGTTATTTTTGTTTTATAGGGAGGTCCGACTCAGTCCTGCTGCAGTGAAGAATGATGTTGAGCTGCTGAAAAGCTTCTGCAGTGATGGGGAGAAAAGGGTGTTGAAGGCAGTTCAGTACACATCAGGTTTGAGTTATCTTCACATTCACAGTTTGTTTCTTTCTTTAGAAAGTAATTGCTATTAGGGGTTAATACTGAAATATTCCACAAAATATGAAATGTCTGTTTAACCCTCAAAAAGCATGGAAGTCATTATGTATGTCAGATTTCAGTTTACTGAGACATTAATCAATTTTTTCATTTGCCTCAGTCGCCACATTAGATTTGCAATGCCATAACAATTAACTGTTCGTCGGAAAAAGCGCCACCCCCTATACACCACAGTGATAAATGCTGTCTTTTGAAAAATGTGTCCCCTTACACAGAGGAAAATGGAAACCGTCTATGCAAATAGTCTCCAACCTGTGATACTGGGCACGTTATTACAGTGAAGTATGTCACGACACTCTGCAGCCTAGCTAGTCGAGGATCATTTATCAGGGAGTGAAATCACAGTATGCTCTAAATAACCTGGTATGCCGTCTTCAGACCTCGTGAGTCCCAAATGTCACCCTATTTAGTGCACTGCTTGTGACCTGAGCCCTGTACAGGACCTGGTCAAAAGTAGTGCATGGAATAAGGGGAAGTGTGCCTCTTGGGACATTGACTTGTACTTCTCTCTCTGTGGCGGAGTGATCTGTCATCCTTGCTGGCAGTTCAGGCACCCGCGATGATTTCTTCTTCTGTGATGCTGCACTCTTTGAACCCATATTGGAACTTTATCCCCCCAATTCCTCCCCTCCTATATGCACCTTAGGGGGAAAAAAAAACACAACCTGACCTAATTCTCTACGGAGCACTGCTGTATGGTGAAATTGGGGTTGATGAATGTTCGTTGTGCGATGAATTGGCATGTGTTGTAGTATACTGTCGTCCGTATTTTTCCGTAGACTACGAGTTCGCCAACGGCTGTCGAACTCCTCCTTGGAGGCAGGTGCACGGAGAGATCTGCTACCTGGTCATACAGACATGGGACACAGAGCCGCTGTACGTTACCTGCAGCACTGCTGGAGTCTTTCTCAACGGGGTGAGAGTGCTAGATAGATTACTCACTCTGAATCAGCCTCAAGTTCCATCACACTGTGAACCACATTAATTGAGGGTTATGTGAAAAGCGAAGAAAAAAATTGGAAAACAGAAGTATTTCCACAGAAATGCCTTTATTTTCCGTTTCCGTTTCACTGGATTTTAGTCGGTAGCGTTTCTCATTTGTGTGGGGTACTCATTCAAATGTACAGGATGCGTTTTGTCATGAATGCTGTAAGCATCAATGGATGTGTTATAATCTAGATGTTTCAACACACATGTTTCTTTGGCAGTTGTTATGAACTAGCAGGGCAAGTTGTCAAGAAAATTAATCTTACAGATATACAATGTCCAATGGGTCTGTTAATGATGTCCCACAAAGTTTCCAAAATATTAGGTAAGTGTCACTGAAAAGTTAAGCGATTTATGTACTGATGTAACATTAACTGTATGGTCGGATTCCAAGTTAGCCCTGTGTTGTTAAACATTTACAACAACCCCATTGACCTTAACGCGTGTACAATTAATCACAAGAGAACATTTTAAATGCGTCAGCGTCTTTCACTCTCTGTCACTGCCTGCTTGCCTAAGTTAGTGCGTTTCCTGTGCCCCTGTTTCCTCACCTGGAATTGGTTCAGTTCAGGACACTGAAACCCATGTTCCAACATGTATGAAGTTGATATTATATACACACAAAACCTCAAAGATTAAAAAGTTTCACATAATGTCTGTAGTGGTTATGGGCGGTGGTTTTAAATTCCAGCCCGTGAAACTGCATTTTAAAACCTTGGAGGTCTCAACTCAGTTGTTCTGACAGATATGAAAACGACCTAAGAGAACACTGTTAAAATTACTACCAAGGTCCTAATGGTAATACAAGTCTATTAATTGATATGTCCAATGTCATCCTTTTCTTTACAGGGCATAAGGCCAGAAGCTGAGGAAAATGCTTATGACAGAAAAAGCGAGGTTTACAAAGACCTGGTAACACTTTTGAAAAGCATGTCTCCCCATTTTGCTGTGAACATCCACAAACAGGTACGTTTTCACGTGAAGTAAGCTGGTGTTTATTTAAAGTCATATTTGCTCCATCGCTAACCCTATTAAGCAATATACATTTGACCATCGATGGACTAATTTTGTGTAGAGTGTTTAGGATGGTGAATAAGTGTCTGCGCTCGTCCTCCCTTGTGAGCTAGTGTCTGGTTGTCACGGTGAAACGAAAATGTTCTGAAGACGTAACCTTGCTTTCTAAATCACCACTTCAGTTACTCACACAGACACAAAGTGATGCTTCGCTCTGAGATGTCAGTGATTCATTCGATAGTGCTGTTTGTGATTGGATGAATTAACAAATCATCTCAATAATGGCTTCAAGCTGTGGGGGAAAAAATGTTTTCATTTGAATTTTTGGACTTTTTTTTGTCACGAGTGACATAATAATGTATCGCTGGAAAATGATGTATCATTTACAGGCCTGCTAGCTATATGGTTCCAGGGGCCAAATATTTACAGACATTTTACAGAGTATGTGGTGTGTAGACTTACTCTGAGGCACGAAGTGTTTAATATTATTAATAACAAGTATATTGAGTAAAATTTTTGTTCCTTATTTGTTCATTTTTCTTGTTTAACTGTTTGTCTTATGTGCAATATTTTACAGTAAAGACATGTTGTTTTACTAAGAATATTAGTTTTCCACTTTGCATCATTCATTTCTGTTAGCGAAGACGAACATGATTGATGTTGCTCTTACTGATTTCTCCTGGGCCCCTTTATGATAACTATAATTTTGTCCTTGAAGCTATTGAAACGGAAATTTGATTATTAAGTCTTTCCTTTACCCCTTTCTGCAAATCGTTTATCTTTGACATAAATTAAGATGTTATCACAAATATTCAGTTTTGAAGATCAAAGTGCGCTGGACAAGAATATTGTTAGTCTTTCCGCCCACAATTTCAGGAACTAGAAAGTGCCTGCTATAGAGACAATAGCTCAAGAGAAAAGAAAATTTGCCTTTGACATATGATTCGTTTTTGACGTGTGTATTCGAAGTGCCCTAACATCTCCACTACTTAATCTATAATCCATTGACATTACAGAGACATTTACACATTGTAAATGCAGTGGCCTATAACAACAGTTGTTCTCCTCATTTTCAAATAATGACATTATCAAGGAAAAAGAGGCGCCTTGCCATCCATTTCACTGGGCCAGCCTGTGTGCCTTCTTTATAGCTGGCGTTAGAAGTTTTAGTGTCACAGAGAGATGGGTTGAGTTGTGGGTAAGTGATGGCCATATAAAGCCTAATGGGATATGCCAGTCTGCTCCGCTCTTCTCTCTCTCAAACGGCCATCTAAGCTTTCATATTTTACAAGTCCTGTGTCTGTGAGGAGAGATGCCATGCCATGAGCCTAAACCCATCGACCGCTTTGAGAATGAAGGACAGTAGGCTGTAAAACACCACTGGGAACGAGTTTGCGGAGATACAAATCAAATGACAGTTTTTCTCTGTCTGTTTTTTGACTCCTATGAGGTTACTACATCCAAAATACATCACACTGATGTTGAAAGGATGCAAGGGAGTGTTCCGAACTCCAATCTGCTATTTTTAGGCCTCTGACAAACTATTTCCTTTCTGCATTACTTAAGCACAGCCCTTGTGTGTGAAAGGGTCAGCTTGACTCAGCCGTAAACGTTGATTTGTCTGCTGATGGAGACGTGTTCTATTTATTGACATTGTGATTACACCTACGCTACCTGTTCAGGCTGATGTTACTGAAGTAAATTGCACTCACTCTTGAGGACGAGATTGCTTCCCAGTGAACTCTAGAAAGGAGAATTTAGCGGCCCTAGCCTGTGTCAGGCCAGAAACACTATCTGAAATAGCTCCGGCTGGGTCTGTGATTGCATCGCTAGGAGCCCTAAGTAGTGTTGTTCCAAATCAGCATGAAGCCTGGCAGCTTGATAGCCAAAGATAACAACACCAATCTCTGAACATGATCTACTGGTTTCCAGCTTCACGTAATCAGATTATTTTTCACGGTTTTATTAGATGAGACATTCTCAATCAAAAAAGCAAGAGGCGGCTGGGGAGGAAGAATGCAGCAGCAGGGACACATACCACACAGGCGCTACTCAACTTTTCGGTTTAGTGTAGGACTGGCTCGTTTTTGAAATGACGACGTGATTAGCGATTGGACATGGTGTCGGTGTGTTATGCCTGCGTGGTCACACACGAATATGCAACACCCAGAGAATGTTATTTTTCAAATCCTGAAAAGTCTAGCTCTGCGGTCGTGTTCAGAAGCTCCCCCTTTTGACAGCTACCATCTAGCAGACAGCTGGACATTTGTTGCATGTTATTTTCCATCACTGTGTAGACATGGTAATTACAGTACACACACGTCTAATCAACATGTGTCAGTATTTGGAGTTTCATATCTCATGGATGGTTTTGACACAATTGGAGAAAGAAAAATAGTGCATGATAGGGCCAGATGGAGCAGGACAAGGCAGGGCCAGATGGAGCAGGACAGGGCAGGGCCAGATGGAGCAGGACAAGGCAGGGCCAGATGGAGCAGGACAAGGCAGGGCCAGACGGAGCAGGACAAGGCAGGGCCAGACGGAGCAGGACAAGGCAGGGCCAGACGGAGCAGGACAAGGCAGGGCCAGACGGAGCAGGACAGGGCAGGGCCAGACGGAGCAGGAGAGAGCCAGTTTGTCCTCTAACTCATCTAACAGAGCTGTCTCTCCGCTGTGCGTTCTGTAGCTGTAGTGGGCCTTAGCGTTTGGAGTGGTTTAAGTCCAGCACACAAAGTTTGTCCATTTCAGGTATCATTAAATAAAATGTAAGGTTGGGCACCTGAAATGCAGCCTCAGTGGACTGAGTTGGCCCAGATTGCTTCAACAGCAGGTAACTCTGGCTTTTATGACAAACAAGCTGGCTTTGGAAAGTGACCAGGTGTACTTGGCCAAGGAACACAGTCATGGCATTCCATGTTAATTCTTTTTCCTCCATTACTTCTGAAAATCACAAAAAATGTAACTCATTGAGAGCAATGGCAGTCCAAGACAAGCTATTTTCTGCCTTGCAGGTGTCTGCGATTAAAAAAAAAAAATCCCTGCCTGCAAACCCTTCATGTGTGTCTTGTTGGCATTGTAATGTTAGGTTGTAAAGAAGCTTAAGAAGACCTTCAAGAACTTCAAAAATCATCTATGTATAAGAGTGACACAAGGGCTCCATTTTCTTTGTGCCAAGCTCCAAGGTTATAGGGTGACGAGTGAAAAGAAACAATAAACTTTTGATCCTGCCAATTAAAATAGAGGAACCTCATCTGTGTTCAAAAACTCTGGGAATGTTTTAATAATAATAAATATATATATATATATATATATATATATATATATATATATATATATATATATATATATATATTATATATATTATATATATTATATATATTATTCCCATTGCTCAATGAGAAAGGCACACTTGTTATTCTGCTGCAGCCGGGAATGATAAGAACATTTTGTATTATTATTAAAACATTGATACAAACCCTGATTATTTTTTATATGGTTCTACTAAGAAGAGTTGAACGGCACCCTGTCAGACACCAGGGTGTGATATGTCTCTGAAATAACTGAATAACAAGGCAGTGTGTCAAATGTAGAATGGAAAATATGCTTTATAAGTCGAAATAATCACAAAAGGACCAAAGACTTTGTTAAAAGAATAATACTTAAGAGGAAGAACTTTTTAACGATTGAAGTCCATATAATTTTACAACCCAAATTTATTGTATATTTCACTGCTTGCATTTCGGTGCAAATTGACAGGTCCTTTCTACTAAATTTTTTCCCCCCTCTCCTCAACAGGATTTTGCCTTTCAAGAGGAACCTTCATCTACACAAAAGATCCAACATATGGAATCGGTTGATGCAGAGGAACAAGGCCAACCCCAGAGGTCTTACGATCACCAGGAAAAGAATGTGCATGAGAAGGCGAGACAACAGCCTGTGCAGAACAAGCCGGGCGGCAAAAAGAAATTAGAACCATCTTTGAAATGGAAGAACCTCGGTCTCGCATCTCCTTATGAGTATGTGATAATTCCACCCCATATATTCAATGTCTTTG
This sequence comes from Esox masquinongy, assembly GCA_016801175.1. Lineage (NCBI taxonomy): Eukaryota > Metazoa > Chordata > Actinopteri > Esociformes > Esocidae > Esox > Esox masquinongy. The sequence continues at coordinate 78,284 of JACXGI010000415.1, forward strand.
AAATATGCGCAAAGCTACCACGTATTGTGCATGGCGGGAACCCTCTGCTCCAATAGATTAGCTTTTAAGAAGGGGGTGATGCTGGAGTCAAGCACTCCACTGGCTGAATCTGTCTCAGCTTATATTCCTATCCACATGCCAGCAGTCATACACCATAAAGAGATGGTTTATATGGCGTATATATTTTAGGGCAATCACAATTATTCCTGATAATATAGACAATCCCGGTTAATGGGTGTGTTCACTGCGTAGAACCCTTGTGCTAAATTCACAGACAGGAAACTTGGGTGTTGGAGGAGAAACTCACAGAAATGATTAATGTCATATGTTCTTTGATTGATAAATAGACCTAGTAGGGGTTTGTACATTTTCATCTCCAACTTGTGATACTTGTCCCCATTTTTGGCAGGCAACTGGTTCCGGAGTAAATCCCTGTCCTATCCCTCAAAGCACTAAATAATGATGACATTACAATAACTATTTTCAAAAAGAAAAGAGAAACAATTTTAAAAAACAGATAACGATATCTGCTTCTTATTTCATTTTCCTAGGGAAACCGATGGCCAGAAATCCAAAAGGAGTGCTGCGACTGTGAAGTCTGTGGGGACTCAGAAGAAGATGCAGAAGAAGGCCAATTTCTCAGTGTCCTCCTTACCAGGTCGCCAGTCGTCTATCAAAACGTAGGTCTTTCTCCACACTCTCCTCACACATGAATGAGGAACCATTAGATTTCTAATAAGTAATAGAAAAGTAGTGGTGCAATGCTTTGACCTTGTGGTGATCTTTTCTGTAACAGTGGTATAGAAAGTGTTTTTATATTAGCCGACGTGCGGGTCTGATGTGCTCTGTCCCTTTCCTCTGGCGTCTGGCAGTGAGGTTTCCAGCTGTCTCCATTATTCTGACTGCCAGTGTATACAGGGCCACTAGTAAAGTGACTGGTTCTACTTCAGCCACCGTATTGCCGATAGGTTTTCTCCGCCGTGCAACAGTGACGGTTGCTACTCGCGCAGAAGGGAACATTTGGTAGCAGACTGGTGTTCCTCATGACCAGTGGTGATACACGGGGACAGCACTGGGATGGCTGTTATGGATTGGTTCACTGTCATGGCACCGCTGCGCTGCCTCGGAAAGTGTCATATTGGCTGATTTCCTCTGATAATGGCCTCCCCTGGAAATGCTATCTGTGTACATGGGAAACGTTTCCCAAAAGCCATATTTGAGCATGTACCAAATTTAATTTTCCCACTGTGCCCAGGTTTCATGATGCAGTTATTCGAGTGGCCCAACTTACTTTCAAAGCCCTCTGAATTTCTGTTTGCGTGTATGGAACGAAGGCCAGGGAAGAGAGAGGTCTGTTCTATTTAGGATGATGATGACGACTCCAGTTCCCCCATTACTTCGGCCCCTCTCTCTCTTTATGCCTGTCTGCTGCTGCTTAGATACAGAGGAAGTTCAAATCTGATACGTCCATTTAAGTTTTCAATCTTAATGTTCCATGATGTATTAAATAAGCTTGCCTTTATTTTAAATCACCAAGAGGACCACACTCATATTTCCTAACATGTAGAATTTATTTCCTGTGTGTGGATATATTTGTACAGTTGTTCCACGTAAGACGATTTGGATTTGAATGCTTGCACAAGGAAAGGCTACTCGGTTGTGTTCTGTGTGGATTTTACGCCCAACCTAGACGTTGATTCTTATCTGCTTCTGTGTCTGTCTGCTTCAGTAAGACCCCGGGAGGAGACGGCACCGTCCGTGACTTCAGTGAGAGTTCATCTGAGAGTGAGGAAGACGAGGAGCAGCCGGAGCGCCGAACAGAGAGTAACACAGACCTTCCCTCCGAGTACTGGCAGATACAGAAACTCGTCAAGTACCTAAAGGTGTAGTACAGTGAAGCCTGCGGAGGTCCGACCTGGACTTCTGCTTCTGGAATTTCCCAGAAACTAACAAGTTGTGTTCTGCTTAAAAGTGTAATGTTCTATCAGTCAGTCCAAAACAGGTAGGAAACAGTCAAGTCCACGTTCCTTTCCCGTCGTCCGTACAGGAATTTGGACGCAGTGTGGAATCTATATTATATTTTTTTAAATAGTCTAAATGAAGTCATTTCTTTAAGGTAAGACTTGTGGCAGTCATAATGGTCCGGTTGTCATCTGGGAGAAACAACGTAATTGCCTAAAACATTATTCCACATGTATTGTTTTCATTCATTTCACAACATCAAGATCAATAACACAAACTGACGTTGGGGGGAAAAAAAAGTTATAATGTGCTCCTGTTTTAAAGCGCCTGCTTTGTAGTATGATTTTAAGTGGTTGGACTTGGTCTGTGGATTCCTAGTTTTTGACACATCCTAGGCCTATTTGGGTGCACATGTGAGCCAACACAAGAGTGGAGAGGAGAGCTGTCTAAATGCAGCAGCTGGATGCAATGTTTGCCCACACCAGAAAGCATAAATGAAATGCGGCTCTGAACGTTCTGACAGTGCATATGGTGAATATTAATGTGTCAAAACACAAAAGGAGAGAGGACCAAAACGCCAATGACCCAGACTGACTGAATACCTCCGTCCACTGCTGGATCTGAGAGGAATTCTCCCCCCTCTCTCTCACGAATGCGCACGCGCTCTGTTACTATTCAGTTTATTTGGACTTATGCATGGATACCGTTTAGAGCCGTGACACGATGGCAACTGTAATCATACGATATTATGGTTCATGTGGACACTTCATCGTTAAGAGTATAATAACCCAAGGTAGCTACTCACTTTAAATTCCAGCCAGTGTAAGTTTACGAAATATACTTAAATTAAGATCTGTTATTAAAAAAAAAAATTATGACCAAGTCGATTTACAGTAATTAAATCATTTTTTGATTATGTCGTATCTCTAAGATATAGCACTGTTAAATATGAGATTTGCAGGCTGAGATACAGTAGTTGGCCCTGTCCTTGTTTTTACACACTGCACTGTCACTGGTCCCCCTAATAAGATCATGCATAGGGTAAACGGTGGTAAATCTCCTAAAGAAAACATTCATGCAAGTTCAGCTCCAGGTAGATATTTTTAGCTTAACAAAACATCAGATAATGAATTAAAGTTCCCTCTTAGGAAAGAGCAGTGATTCTCTCTTCCAAAACCAATTTTAAAATATAAATGATAGCAAAGGGCCAATTTCAGATAAGAGAACTTTCAAAGTTAATTAGGTTTCTACATGGTCTGCTTTTCGGCTGAGACTGGAGTGCATTCGCAGTGAGAGTTTATGCCTTCTACAAGATGCATTTGTAAACCTGCACTTCCCAGGCAGCATTCTATTTGTCTGGAAACCACCGCGGAGTTATTTATGGGGTTTGTCCAGTAGTCATTTTATAATATCATTACCATCAGAAGCTAAAAACTAACTTGAGCCAAGCTAAATATCTGTTTTATTTTAGGAGTAAGAACCTTATTTCATTTTTTTGTCTCCTGAGCTGGACCTTATAGACAGACGTTTGTACTTTTAGAAGCTTTCATAAAAGCAACACTGGAATGATCTATGTTGTGTTTTATTGCTTATTTTTCCAAGGATATGTAGCCAGTCTTCATACTATGTGTAGGCCTACACTGCATGCGGAAGTCTTAAAAACAAATGTGCTTGTCTGCATACACAAACAGTATAGCATTTCATGTGTCCTGACCTTGCTCGCTGCAATGGTGTTTAATGATCTTAACATGTTGCCTGCCTACATAGCTTTAAATGAACACATGTGTATGTATGTTTGTGTGCGTGTGTGTGGACTATAGTATATAAGTGTTTTTTTGTGTTGTGTTAAGGAATGAGGCGTGTAGACCATACAGTGTGTTTCGAAACAAGCAGATTGCCTGCCTATACGTTTGGTATTCTCACACAGCATACGTAGGCACCATACCATGTAATTGCCATCCGTGTGTACTTTAGACAACCGCAGGTTATTTCTTTTACAAGCTAAAGCTAAACTCCCTCATTAGCAGTATAATTACATATACTGTACATGGCATATAATCTGTGTTACATAGAATAGCCTTTCACAGTAGCTGCTGCCAATTACTCTACTTTGTGCTCTGCTGTTTTTGATGAAGTGTTGAATTATTAGGTTAATTGTAAGTGGTGAAAAAAAATATTCAGGTGCCAACATTATTGTCAGGTCTTTTACCAACCTCTGCAGGTTGTCTAGGTGGCTCCTAACTTCTACTGCCATGCAAGAAAACGTTAGATTCTCTTATATGCCCTTAATTTTAATTAAGGTATTAAAATTTTAATTAAGATATATGCCCTTAATTTTAAAATAATTAAATGACGTGTTGTTTTGTCCTAAAATAACACATCCTTTCGATATATAGATACACATGCATGCAACCATTTCATAATAAAAACATTATTATGTATATGTACATTTTGAAGTAAACTATTAGTTGCGATATGGCGTCATGATCTACACACCCTGATAGTGAGCTGTGTTCCTGTCCATCCACGGTACGAATGTTTTTCACCCTGCTTGAGGTTGTCCACCCTCTGCTGGTCAGTAGAAAAACTACAAGTCCCATGTTCTCTCCGGAGAAATCTTTTCCTGCTTTAATTACCTTAAGTGTCCTGCTGTGCAAAAGAGCCAGGTTCAGTGACTACCCTCACAAACCTAACAACTACAAGTGAAACATAATTTAAAAAGAATGTGTTTCACAGATTTCCCTATTCAGCTTTTGTTTTAAATACTTTTTGATAAATTAAATGCAACACAGTTGAACCATTATTTTTGGAAAGGCATAGAAAACAATTGGCCAACTACTGCACCAGACAAAGGATCCTTTTTTTTTGTACAGTGTTGTTGCAAATGTCTAGAGAATGTTTGACAGGGTATCTATACCCATTTACATACTTTTTAGTGACAGAAAATACCACAAAACAACTGGACAGCCTAAACAAGCGTTGTTATTCCACTAGCCACTACAAGACGGCAGGGCCAGTAAAGCTCAACATTTTTATTTTATAGAAGCTCCTGTATGTCCAATATGAAGTAAGAGAGAACAACCAATAATTCTTTCCCTATTCGTTCCCCATAATGGACTTGGCAGTAGACAGCTACATTTTTTTCTTCTTCTGTACCCTACATGGCTAGTCTGCTCTAGAAATGGCAGAAGAGTAAAACCACATGCGTCCTCCGGGATGATGCCTCTGCCAAGCTGGTTGCTTCCTTCGTTCTTGTACACTGACCGAGGTGGAAGAACACAGACAGTCGAAACACAGGCAGTGTCTCTCCTCAGCTAATAGATCCAGCTTTGTGGGTACGCACACACATACACACGTGCAAACCGATCTCATTACCTTTCTATATTCCAAGTCTTTTTTGACGATTAGTTCTGAACAATAGCCTAATCCAGGGAGACAAAATGTCATATAACATGTTAAAATTAAGAATGTCTGGTTAACCACCTTTAAATAAATCAGATACAATAGTTTTTAATTGCTTTTAAATCTGTTTCTGTATTGGATAACTGAATACCTTTTATACAAACACAAACTCCCTTTATGTGATGTCTGCTTCCCAGGACACTTCTTAGTGCTTGTTGCCTTAAGCACTTGCTCTTTGTTTGTATTGTATGTGTTTGGATAAACAGACCGTAGGACATTCTTCTTTTATAAATTGGTAATTGACTACATTTACCAGATCATAAGGGTATTTATGAATTCCCTTCATTCTTTCCCTACTTTGTAATGTGCAATATTTAAAGATATTTTTCCTCTGAATGTAATTTATGGGAAGGAGCTTTAGTCATTGCTATTGTTTTTGCCAAATCCTGCTGGTAGTGAAGTTTCTTGAGAAGGGTCATAAGAAAGAGGTGTCACCTGGGATTGAAGTACTCTAAACAAAACACAGTCTAACCTCTGGCTTTGCAGTCCTCTCTGTTATCCCCTGTTGTGACAAGTGCAAATATATGAAGTATTGTTATTGTCTTTGCCTGACCAAAAATGCCCTCAGGTAGATAAATCCTGGATAAAAATGTTGTGTCTCATTAGGCTTTGTAAACCCCAGTCATTAGTTTTGTTTACAGTTTTTTCATGTGTTTTTCATAAGATGTAGTATTTAGATGCCGGCGGAGGTTGCTTATTTAATGGCACCATATTCCTAAGAGGTACTGGTAAAAAGTAGTGTGTTATGGACAGTTCGTTGTTTTTGGGGGGAGGAGGGCTGGTCAAACTCTAGGTATCAATAAAAAAAATCCATTCTCAAACACAGGAGAATATTCTGATCATTCTTGATTGTTTAGAATGTTGCAGATAGAAATTCCAAGAATAGAGCAAATGTGATTCCTGTTCTACTTGTTGAAAATGCATGTTAGTACTACATAGCATATTTCTACCTGAACATTCATAAAAACATAGGCTACTGAACGTAGCACAGATTCTTTCCAATTCCCTCCAATATTCTGTAGGAACTGCCATAAGCATAACTGCCATAAGACGGGAAAGATGGAATAAATTCAATTAAGAAAAACTGCTTTTAAACCCCCTTAAAAAATCCACATCACAAAAACAAAAAACAAACATACCACCCTCCCAGAGCAAAAATAAAAAGTTACAACACTCTCACACATTTTGTCCAGCCCCCCCCCCCCCACCCCTCAAAATATCAATCTGTCCCTTATAGTGAATATGTGCAATTCGGGAAGCCTTCAGTGGACAGTGTTTTATTTGTACGGGCTAGCCAGTAAGTTTTGATTGGGGGAGCTACAGTAAGAAGGGGCTAGGGTCAAGGCCAAGGGGTGCTGATCATCGGGGGTGCCGGTCATCGGAGGCGCCAATCACTCGTGTACTGCGGTTTGGAGTCAAGTGTTGCACCTCATCTACGAACGGTCACTTGACACTGGCCCTGACACATTCCTGAATCGTTCTTGGGGGTGCTAATGGGCGTGCAAGGCTTATTCTTGTTTTTTTTGCCCTGCCTGGCTCCGCCAATGGTTGTTTGCTGCCTTCTCCGCCTGCGCATCTGCCCCTAACATGTTAACTGGAAGAGGGTCAGATACCTCCATCATAAAATATTGTCAGATGTTGTCAATGTTTTAAAGAATGTCTGTGATACTTCTCTAGACCAAAGCTAACAAAAATGAAAGCATATGATCTCTTTTCGGTATCAGTTCTAAACATAGCGTTTTGTTTTTTAAAGGTATGATACCAGCCCCATTGAGTCCTTTGAAGAGTGAGAAGTGGTGTTGCAGACAAAAGAAGCAATAGATCCACTGCTGTTAATAGTCGAATGGTTCACATTTAGGCCAATGCCAGAATATGGGTAACACATGTGCCCGTTATCCCCCTACGGTGTGTCAGGCTACCACTTTTTAGGATATGAACGATTTGATCAAACAATACCACGGTTCACCCTGATACACCACGTTCTGATTCAACTGGACCCGCAAAACATGAACTGCATAAAACTCACAATGTTGCCAGTTACATAGTTGAAAAGACATTACCTTTAAAGGATTCTTTTGTCTCATGTTAATATGTTTATTACATAAGAGGTTTTAGTCTCCTGCGTGGGTAGAGTAATATGTTTGGGATGGTCCTGGGTCTGAGATGTTTATGAAGTGTGCAACTAATAAAAGCAATAGTACAAGCAACTTGCAGAAGTAGTGCCTTAAGAACTAACTGTTCTCTGTCAATCTGTGGTTAATTTAAACAATAATAGACAAAAATGAAACAATACCATTCTGATTGTTCACTTGCCAGGAGATTTTGGACTGGAGGATGCCGTGTCACATTTCAAAGTCGTAACACATCTAGTATTACACTAGCTTACTGCTGTATTTTCTACCTACTGTGTGGGACTTATGCTTCCATCTGGTATCAGATGGGGTTTTTTCAGTAGATTATGGACTAATGTAAACCATTTCACAACAACAAAATATACACTGCAAAAACAAGATATTGTAAAGACAAAAAAAAGGACCTGACCACAGCGATTGTTTCATCCACCTGGCGCCAACTTAACCCTCTTTGTATGCATTTCCCCTCTTAATATTGACTCAATCATTATTTATGTGTACAGCATTATCAAGGTATTACCTATCACCAGATAGGCCAGCAATTAGAAAATTACCCCATTCATGTTTTTTATATGTACACATTGCTCTTGAAAAGCGAGCAATAAACCCAGGTCTGTTCAATATCCTCTTCCCACATATTGAGGCATTTGTAGTGGAACCAAACATTTTTTTTTTACTCCAAAACCGCTTGTTTGCTTAGTAGTAGTTACTAAGATGCTAATTGGGTAGAAACTAGTCTTGAATTATTGTGTGTGTGTATAGCAACTGTCAAAACAGACTTTTGAAATGCTAACTCATTATGTTCAACATTTCTATGCAAGTCTTTTTCTTTAATCTCTAACTTAGGACATTTTTTTTGGCCGTAGGCAGCTTAGTAGTCAGTGTCCCCTTCTTTATCAAATAGTTTCTCTCCACCGCACAGCTAAACACTCACCAAACAGTGGTAAACAAAATAACGCACCCCAGCAATGTGGTTAAAGGGGGGCTTAGGGAGAGAAAAGAGAGTGGGGAACGATTGAGGGAAACCACTGTGTCCTCTCTTTAATCCATCTTTTCCTTCTAATTCATTCATTCATTCCCGGTTTCTGTGTTTTGGTTATTATTTCAGGGAGGCAACCAGACGGCCACTGTGATCGCTCTGTGCTCCATGAGGGACTTTAATTTAGCGCAGGAGACATGCCAATTGGCCATCCGGGATGTAGGTGGCCTTGAAGTCCTCATCAACTTGCTGGATACAGAAGAAATCAAATGCAAAGTAAGTAGCCATTCCAGTCCTAGTCCCTGTTCCCTTCCATGCGAACCGGGATGCCCACGGGGGAAAAAGAGAGCCGCCCCTGTGGTATGTTCCAGCCAGCCTGGTGCTTGAGATACAGCGAGTCCTGACTAGAGTCCTGGGGGGCAGGCTCGGCTGCCTTTATAGACACAGGGGAACAATTAGACTCCAATAGACCTAATGAGATCTGAGGGCGCTTTTTACAACAGCATGCCTTTATACTGGAAGTCTTCAGAAAGTGACGTCTATTTTTAGGGAGCTTGTCTTGGGGTCGACCTAATGCTTTTTATTTGTGCTCCTATTGACAGATGTTTACCTCATGTTGCCGCTGGCCTTTCGGATTCCCTTCATATAGGCTAATGGTTTTATTCTTTTTTTCCCCGCTAAAAAGATTTAAGGAGATATACTTTGTGGATGTACCGTGTGTGTGTGTGCGATTTAGATTGGTTCTTTGAAGATTCTGAAAGAGATCAGTCGTAACGGACAGATCCGCCGGGCCATCGCTGACCTGGGGGGCCTGCAGACCATGGTGAGGATCTTGGACTCCCCAGACAAAAACCTGAAATGCCTGGCCGCAGAGACCATCGCCAATGTGGCCAAGTTCAGACGGGCCAGGAGGACAGTCAGACTGCATGGAGGAATCAAGAGACTGGTGAGAACTGGAGGAAAGACATATACACTACTGTGGCACAGCAAAGCATAGACTTGCACAAAAAAAACATAATAACGATGTCATTCAGACAAACACTTTATCCAGAGAGAGTTACCGAACTGTCAGCATTGACAGTGACACATAAATATATGTGTATATGTGACCCGTGCAGGAATTGAACCCACAGTCCTGCAGCCGTTGCCAGCAGCACGCTCTAACTAACCAAGGCCAATTTGCAGAGCCAATTTGGAATCACATGGTGCAGTACAGCAAAGGACAAACTTGCTCTACAAAGGCTGACATGGCAAAGCACTTCACAGTATAACTCCCACGCTACAGAACGGCACACAGCTCCGTACAGTACAGCCCAACCCACCTCGGCTCAGTGTCAAAACACAGCACAGTAGTGACTGAGAAAAACAATCAAGTTACACATCATGATATCAGTTCAGACTAAATATATTTTAGCACTTGTAGGCTGTACCTGCACAAAAACTCCAGCATTTTGCTTATTGGCTTATTCTCCAGCGTCTCATTAAATATGGAAGCCAATATGTTTTCAGCATGTATTTCCAAGCAATCGTTTTCTCATTACTCCCTCGTCACTCTTGCGGAGCACTACGTTATAAACCAAGAATCACAAGGCCCCTAAGAATCGTGATAATATCGTATCGCCGGGTCTCCGGCAATTCCCATCACTACAGCCAAGCCAAAAACACCTCACAGCACTAGCTCTTCTAGCCACCTGCAGTTTCCACACACTGGGCTCCCCCTGGTCCAGCCCCCTCCTCCCCCCTAGTCTCACGTCACAAACATCAAAGTCAGTCGTGGGGGGGGTGCAGATAGAATGTCCTCAGACATCCTCGGACCTGAGTTGATGTTTATTGACAGACCGACCTGTGATTAAAGCCTATGAGCACTGTATATTTACCCTGAAGGACCAAATCGGATGTGCTCATTGCAGTCACTGCAGAGGAGAGATTAATTTCACGCTAAACTACAGACTGAGACCACCTTTGAACTGCGTAACATGTGTAATAGCTTTGCCTGCTCTGTGTCAGTGGCCATGCAGGAACTATGGATTTACACAGCCCTGACACGCAGAGCGACGGTCATAGAAGGTCACTCTGGGATTTGAGCGATGTAACATCAACACATATCCCCTGCTGTTTTTCCACTTTTTTATTCAATCAGACCCCACGGTAATAGGATTTAGTTATGCACCTAATCTTGGCCAATGACTTTGCTAAAGTTGTTTAATACATTGCATTAATGGAAACCACAGCCATCTTTATAGGGATTTCAAATTAACCGAACGAATGGCTCGTTTACTTTTGCAATGTCTGATATTTATTGAACTGGACACACGCTATTTGGCGGATCATGGCGTGTGCATTTCCAGGTGGAGCTACTGGACTGCGTGCCTGACTCGGCAGCCCTGACCGAGGAGCAGGAGACGGACGTGGAGGTGGCTCGCTGCGGGGCCCTGGCTCTCTGGAGCTGCAGTAAGAGCACCAGGAACAAGGAAGCCATCCGCAGGGCCGGTGGCATTCCTCTGCTGGCTCGTCTGCTCAAGTCTCCCCACGAGAACATGCTGATCCCTGTCGTGGGAACCCTTCAGGAGTGTGCGTCTGAGGTGAGTGCCAAAGTGCACTGCATAGAGGGTAGGGTGAAACCCTTGGTTTAGTGAGTAGAATCCAGTGTATGGCTGGGTAGGGCATGACAGTTCACCCTAAAAGGTCGCCGTGTGATTCATCGTTGCAACCTGAAACTTTGTCAAAGGCAGACACTGACTGCACATGTTTTTTACTTAAATGTCCAATTCCAGAGAAGTTACAGGATTGCCATCCAGACTGAGGGCATGATCGAGGACTTGGTGAAAAACCTCAGCCGCGACAACCATGAACTACAGATGCACTGCGCCAGTGCTATCTTCAAGGTGATCTGGACTGTTTTACATTCCCATTGCGCCTTTCCTTTGTTAGCCCTCTCCGACAAATAACTGGTACTGTGTCCAACGCATTTCATTTGTGACGTCAACTCACAGAAAAGCCCCCCCCCCACACACACACATTCTGAATAGAAGTTCCTTCACTGCAGCAGTAGGGGCCAAAAACAACATCTTAAAAAGCAAGTCCTAATAGCGCGCGTGGTCTTTCTCTCGGCTTGCCTGTCGGCCTGTCTGTCAGTGTGCAGAGGACAAGCGGACCCGTGACCTGGTGCGTCAGAACGACGGCCTGCAGCCCCTGGTGTCTCTGCTCAGCCAGGCAGACAACAAGCAGCTCCTGGCCGCCACCACCGGGGCCATCTGGAAGTGCTCCATCAGCGTGGAGAACGTGGCTAAGTAAAGTCCCTCCGCCCCTCGCATTATTATTACCCCTCATTATCACTACAGCCCTAGTCAGTCTGGAGTTTAAGCAGGGCCGGAGTTAAACTGTGTGTTTGCTGGTCATGATCCCATTATTTACTGCAGCGGGGAGGTGAAGGGGCGGGGTAGGTTAGTGGGCGGCGTGTCTTATGTCATAGGTATGCTGGTGTAATTGTTGGTAGCCTATAGAATTAGCCTGGCCCTGACTTTGACAAATCACCCGCACAGAAGTACAGAGACATCTAATTAGGTTTATTTTTGTTTGGACTAATGTACATTCAGCAGTTTCTTTTTTTCCTTCGTTTTTTTCTTTTTAATACGTCCCGTTTTTCTCCCCCAATCTCATTGTATATCCAACTGTATCTACGGCCATGTCTCATTGCAATAGAGCTGAAGATTGCGTTCATGTGCTTTGCTCGTAGGCATCCACACCATGCCATTCTGCTGTTTATTTCCCCGGGCGATGCTGGCCAATGCGCCTCTCCCCAGGCGATGCTGGCCAATCCCCCTGTCCCGTGGAGCTTTTCCCATCGTCAGCTAGCTACAGTCATGTCTCAAACGTAGTCTGTGGTGGTTGCTTGGTGCTACTAAAGAGAGCCTTAGACCGCTGCACTTCCCGGGAGGCCCTATTCAGTCTTTAATAAGTGGGTAGCCATAAGGTAAGGGACTGCCTTGCAGGTCACTGCATTATTGTCCTGCTGAGGTGGTTCCCTATGCTTGCCTTGTCGCACTTTAGCGACTTCTTGTGGCAGTTTGAGAGCCTGTGCGCTCAATCGAGGTAGAAGGGCAGAGAGTGCGTCCCTTCCAGCACATATGGATTCTGGTAACCCCCGGGTGAGGAAGATGTGTGATAACCAGAACGGCCTTGTATGTGCTTGGGAGAACACCCTCAATCACAAATTAGGTATCACGAAATTGGGAGTCTGGGAATTTAGGGAGCTCTGTTCATAGTTCGTGCAAATACATATGTCCACAGTATGTTTCAATTGCAAGCCTAGTTTTAGAAGTTTGGATAAGGGTTGATTTGCTGCAATCACATATGGGGTTTTTACGAGACTCATTTGTTTTGTATGGGAGTCTCACTTTTTCCACTACCAAGTGTTGTCACATCTCATCCTTTACATTGTGTCTGGTCGAAGTGATTATTTAAACAAAATGTAACATTTTGCCACGGATTCTATTAGCTCTGATCTTTTACGTGACTGTTTGCAGAAGGAATGTGGTATTTTCCACTGTTAACTAAAGATGAAGTAAAGTGTTGATTTTATGGACACCCAATGATGTGTTAGTCTTAAGCAGCCTCACATTAGTATTGAACATGGGCAAACAGACAGAGAGAAAGCTGCCTAGAAAATGACTACTCATAATGTCAGAAATGTAAGCTAAAGCTGACAGACTCTTTAAATAATTTGTCATGTTACAGCATGCCCACGTTTATTTAATTGTAATTTAGCTCCCTTCAACAGTGACACTTTCTGGAATCTTTCCTGGCTGGCTTTATTTTGCGTCAGATGATTTTTTAAGTCAGTCATTTTCCCTAAAAAATAAATAACGCAGAGAAATCGTGCCCTGGCAGCTCTTGGGGGTTGCTGAAGGTACTCCCATGAAAAAAAAAAATATTTTAGCTGTTATTTCTGTCTTGGTGTGACTCGGGGGACAATACAAGCCATATGCATGAATTTATACTACAGTAACACCTTCATAAATTCAAGGCTTATTTTCAGAAATGTAGCCAACAAACTGATAAGGTGTCTTTTTCTAAGTTTTTACGATAAGGGTGGCTTTTGGAGTATTCTATGGTTTTATGTGATGAATTAAGATAATGTGGAAATGTCTAGCAGTGGAAAATTGCAGAGAAATACTAAAAATAATAGTAAAGGGCCCAGTAGCACTCACACCGTTCTCTATCCACCTCATATTTCATAACTGACAGGATGATATCCTACATTTAGAGTCTAAGTTAAGTCTTCCCAACTGGAAGCAAGTGCCTGTTGCCACATTCAATTAAGCAAAGATCCCGTTACAGAAGTATGCCAATAACCCTTCCCTTTAAAGCAGGTGGATATAGATTACGGTCTATAGTGCCAGGTTTTTGATGGACAATCACACCAATGGTTGTTGTCGTAAACAAAAGTGTTTTGTTTGCATAGGGAGATGTGTCGGTTGTCATGTTTTGTGGTAAACTGTATAAAGTATGGATTGTTAGGGAACAAAGTAAACCTTCTAGGCTGCCCTTCAGTTGTCTGGCTACAAAACAAGTCTTCATATTTAGTCCAGTTCTGCTGGATAAAATAAACAAAAAACAGCCTTGATCTTGGGCAAGGTGATAAAACGCCAATGAGTAAACTACACTGCCAATGAGTAAACTACACTGCCAATGAGTAAACTACACTGCCAATGAGTAAACTACACTGCCAATGAGTAAACTGCCACTTATAGGTCACTTGTCTCAGCGTCATTTCTTATAACATTATTGCTAGGCCACAATAATAATTATAATGAAAGCATAAAGATAATAATAATACTGATAATTGCATGTAAAAGCGCAATAGGGTGACGCTTCATTAACAAACATCAAACACCTCAGAACAGTTCCCTTACCCTCATTAACTGGGGATGTGATAAATGACTAAGGAATCCAGTCAGCGGGAGAGACCCGAAGGATCTTAACACCCGCTACAATGTTCCCATTTAATGACGGTTACTTTCCTATGTGGACGTTGTGTTTTGTTTTTTGGACGGCACGAGCTGTTGGGTGTGAACGAAGGTAGACATTTGGCCAGGGGTTCTCCATGAAGGCATGCAGGCAGGAGAGGAAACCAGCATGATCCAGAGTAGAGCATTGAGTGTTTTAATGCACACTTAAATATGCGAGTGGATCAGTTCTTTTTTTTTTTTTTTTACTCTCCCAGGGTTATTGGAATAACATATAAAAATGTCAAGGTCAGGTGCAGGCTTGGAATGAAATGACCAAACCATTACTGTCAAACAGAAAAGGCTGTGAACGGTAATAGAGAGTTTCACAGAGTTGTTCGGGGCGTGTACTCATTTCAGAATCAATCATGGGCAGAGTAGCGTTTCGAGATGAAAATCGTTTTGGAATATATTTTACAGCAGCAGTAATGAGAGTTTCTTTTTTTATGTATTCACAAGCACAAGTACATGAACAAATCAAGCAGCCCTTGTGGCCAGAAGCAGACAGCATGCTTTTGAGTGATCTTTAACATGGCCTAGCTGTACTGTACAGTAGGGCCCTCTTTGTATCTCAAATGGCACCCTACTGCCTATGTAGTACACTACTTTTGACAATACGGCTCTGGTCAAAGGCAGTGTACTAACTGGGAAATAAGGTGCCATTGGTAATGCAGCCCTGAGATGTGAGGAAGCAGGGAGACCTCCGCTAAAGCCCAGAAGGAGCAGCATGTGTTAGCTATTTGCCTGATTAATGATGCATCAAAATGAGAGATGATTGATGGCTAAAAATATAATTACTTTCATAACTTAAGCGTGTTTGGTTTAAAGCACTTCATTGTCTAAATGTCCGGAGATTAACATTTTTATAAGGCCTGCAATATGAAAGGAGATATGAAAAACCTTCATAAAAAAGAGCTATCAGTATTCTTGTCTTGCATTAGGAAAGTTTTGGACCGTTGTTTCATACAGATTTAAAAGCAGATTTATAGGCGCACTGATATGTGCCCCCTTGAACTGTATATACTGAGGTGTTATGGACACACAAATGCTCTGTGAAAACTAAGCTCTTTAACAAAGTAGGAAAGGAATAACTTTGCAATGGAAAATGACCCGTGCCAAGACACAAACTGTATTTGCCAACACAATAATGTTTGAGGTTGAGATTGTGTGGTTCAGTTACAATTACTGGCTATCCATCCAGTCCTCTTTGTCTTACCTCTGTTCCAGAGCCTATGATGAGCAGAACATAATAAGTTATTCGTAATGATACATCTTTCTTACCTCACGTTTGGATCTACAGAACTTTGCTCACCGGACTCTGGTTCTGTTCAGGCAGCAGTTTGTTCTCCTTCATTTCTAAGCGAGTTCATTTTTCTTTTCTACATTAGGTGGTAGAATGTATCAATCTGAAATCTCCTAGTCCCTTTATGATCCCCACTGAGCGTCTTGGAGGGTCTGTTGCTTTTCCCCTGGTCCTTGAACGGACTCTTTCATACAGAGCCCTTTCTTGAGCCTGGCTGTGGTATAAAATAGGGCAGACAGACAGTTCTTTGCGCCACAAATGTGAATTAATGTGTTACTGTAACAGATGTCTTTACAAAATGAGATGAAGCAACACAATCAATCATAAAGCTGCTACACAGAAGTTGCTCTGTGGATCCTGTGTCTTTTGACAGGCTTTAATAATGCTTCCACTTGCACGGAGCGCTCTGTTTGTACGACGAGCTGATTCGGGCAGCTTTGTGTTATATTCCGTCTGCCATCGTAATTACGCCAGCTTGGATTGGCTTAACAAAAATAGACATTACTCGTGGGTCCATTTATCAAAAGTTTTATGTGCAATTATAAAGGAAATCTATTGTAATAGTGATCTGCAGATATTACTTCGGTGGTTGCGTTAATAGCGTTGTACTTCGATGTTTAATATTGGCAGAGGTTTGTTTCGGAAGCAGCTCCATTCAATACCGTTTTACCTGAAAGAATATGTTTTCGTGGATCTCAACCCAAACCAAATGACCTTGGACACTTCCTACAATAGCCTAAGGGCTTTGCTGCCAGCAACCGTAACTGCGAATAAAAAACAGTCGTAGCACTTAACCGTACATCAGAGGTTTGTTGAGGTTTTCTGTAACCACATTATATCCCTCTTAAATGTTTACTGTAGTTTGCCCACTCTATAGTTCTGGCAAACAAAGTGAAATCATAGTAAAACAGGGAGTAAATGGGTCCAAGCCACAGCCAACCTCGGTCATGAAAAGTACATGCATGGGGAGGCCTTTGAGCAGTCGTGGGAAAACTGCCCTGTTGCCGTACTGGGTCAAGTGTTGTGTATTGAAAAAGTATACCTTTCTAAATACATGTCTTTTCTTAAGCTATAGAATTCTCTATATTATCCGAATTTCACTTTGCCAGTCTGTGGCATTTTCACTTGCTCCGTACACGGAGGATATTTATGAATATGAAAATGAATATGAAAATTGATAATACAGAATATTGAAATGTGATTTTTTATTCTTTAAACCCCTACACCCACGTCGTGACTATATTATTCACACCAATTTGCAAAGATTTTTGCAAAGATTCTTGCCCAGTTTTTCACAAAAACATTTGTAGATATCTGGCCTGATCGAATCATTGTACACAGGAAAAGTGAAGAAATATATTTTTCCGACCTATTTTGTAGTTTGATGATCAGACAGTTTTGTGGCTATATTGTGGTACTTTGAATGTTTTATGTGATTATGGTGCGGTGAAAGTGATGGAGTGGTTGAATTAAGTTGATCAATCAATCAATCAAATGTATTTATAAAGCCCTTTTTACATCAGCAGTTGTCACAAAGTACTTTTACAAAGCACCCAGCCTGAAACCCCAAGGAGCAAGCAACAACAGTGTCCATGCACAGTGGCTAGAAAAATCTCTGTAAAAGGGGCTGAAATTTAAGAAGAAACCTAGAGAGGAACTAGGCTCTGAGGGGTGGCAAGTCCTCTTCTGGCTGTGCAGGGTGAACATTTTAAGTGTACACATTGTGGTAATTAATAAACACCTGTGGGCCGTGTCCAGAGTCCATAAAACATAATCCAGGTCAGAAGCATGACCAGATGGACAAGGACAGGGACAGTCTGAGGGGAAGGAATGGTCAGCGCTGTGGCAGTTGGAATCGTCAGGTATCGTCTTGATCTGCAACACAACCAGGAGGACTTTGGACAGGGACAGCTACGAGTCTTGATTCATTGGCTGATTAATTCCGAGATTGATGGACTGACCCCATTTCTACGTCTCCTTTCAGGTTCCAGGAACACAAGGCCTTAGATACTCTGGTGGGTCTGTTGACAGACCAGCCTGAGGAAGTACTGGTGAATGTGGTGGGGGCCTTGGGCGAGGGCGCCCAGACACCTGCCAACAGTGCTATCATCCGGGAGTGTGGAGGCATCCAGCCCCTGGTCAACCTGCTGACGGGAACCAACCAGGCTCTGCTGGTCAACGTCACCAAGGCAGTGGGAGCCTGCGCCACAGAGCCTGAGAACATGACGTAGGTTGCAGAGATTATGTATTATACTAAAGCTGATGAGACTTTGTGTCCTTATGTTAATATCAGGCTACCATCTTAATCATTTGTCTTTACCAGGTGGGTTTCATGTTTGTCTTCAACAAAGTGACAGTTTTAAAAGCCTTGTTTATTGTAGGCCTACCTGCTGCGATAAATATGGTTGTGGTGGCGTGTCCCACAGTTTTACTATACTTCTGTGGTCATTCATGGTGCTGGGCTGGTCAGAGTAGCATACCTTCAGCCTTCCAAGCCCTCATGGCTGGAAAAACATCAAGACTGAAGGCATATGGTCCAGTCCTGCTTCTAGGCTACATTATGTGCCACTGAGTCGGTTTCAGTGCTACTGAAAGCAGAATATTGTACAGTAAGAGTCCCATCTGAATCTCATTGCTTTTATGAGGCTGTTACAGACTGCAAGACCCTTACTTAATTAACACTGGACACAAATAAAGAACTTTATGTCCGATTATGTTTTGTTAGGCAAGCTATTAACGCCATAGTAAGAAATAAAGTAATATGTTTAAGGTAAGCAGAACCACAATAGTGCAATAAAAGCTGCAGAGCCATTGTTTTGAAGAAATAATTTCAGCAATTAGACTAGCTAGCTTAAATTCTGAAAGACATTTCACACACAATACAGGCAGAACGTAACATCCAAACGCGTTCATTTAGGCCCATGTTTTCTCATGGAATATATATTTAGGCCTTTTTTTCCCCCCCTTTTTTTGTACATGCACTTAGTTGTGGACAGAACGTCGTTATTTCCACAAATGCTTTTTGTACGTCTTGTGGCAAAGTGACTTATTTTGAGGACCTGTGTGTACAGTATAACACTAAGCAATTAACATAGCTCACATTTGATTGTTTCCTGCCTCAGACCACATACGGTCAGAGCTGTTTCTCAGATTAAGGAGCAGACCAAGGCCTGCTATTGTCACTTACTGACTGACTGGACTACAAAGGTGGTGTCTGTGTTTGCTGCTCCCAACTGCATAGTGCTTGCAAATTCAGGTGCAAAATCCATGTCGGCTGATATTTTATTTTTTCGGCCTTGTTTTTGTGGTCCAGCTAATCATCAAGCCCTCAATGCGTTGATTCAGGTGAGATTGCCTGGGGCTACAACGGAAACGTGTGACGTTTGGGACGCTTAAAGACTGGAGGAACACGGTTTTAAACTGTTGCTCTGTGTGGTTAATGACATCATATACAAAATACACATTCAAGTACAGGCAAATATCACATTACAATCCCTTCTAGTACTTTCTGTAGCTTATAAGAAGGAACATAAATGCCTAGAGGCTTTGTGGTCTCCCCGTTTCCATTCCTCATCCAACTGTGAGTGTCCTTCATGATAACGTCTTTTATACCTGCTCTTGTAAGGACAGCACTTTTACTGGCACTTGATATGAAGTTTAGTTTGTTGTTGGGCTGAATTTAGGAGACCCCGCGGATTGGAATCTTATGTTATGATCCCACAGACTGATTTATGTGCAAACGGAAGACAGATGGCGCAGGGGATTTCTCTTGATGAGTGCTTGCTCGTTGCCAGTCACGGAGATACCGTGATTAGGGAGTGTTTAAGTAATTATGACAGCATTCAATGTCGGCCTTGTTGGTGGAAGCACACATGGGAAACAGGTTACATGTTATTTATACCAGACAACGCCGGGCGCACTGTGGCCTAATTCTTTGGGTTCCAGGACCCTGACTACAGCCATGTATGCAGCATGATATACGGCTTAGGCTTAAGTCAACTTCAACTCAGACGCAATGAAATGTAGAAACCTGTCTACTGGCTATGTTTGATTTGGAATGAAGAACCCCTAGACTACCCACCATATTCTATAATTAGTCCATGGACCAGAGGGCCTAATTTAACACATTTGGCCACTTTGGGGTGGCAAAGTCTAATAATGATGTCCATGTCTGTAGGTTAAATTATGGTATACTACCCAGGTATTGGAGGTGGCTAAGTGTGGGTATCATTGCATTGTACTGTTATTTGTTGTGCCAATGTGATTTAGGCTGTGAAGTAAAGTTTTGTATTATCAGGACAATCTTTTAAAACTAGAGAACATTTAAAATGTTCCTAACTTAATAATACAACACACATTAAGAAATGAAACTATTGGAATGGTAAGGTCATATTTAAGAGTCCACCTCAGAGGCAGGGGGTCAGAGGTATTACATGTTTGCATTTTGGGTGTAGATAGCCTAATACAGTAGATGATCACTACACCACTTTTTACACAGAACAGGGACAACAATTTTCAAGATGGCCACATTTAATTTCAATAGGAATAAGCATTGATTTAGCATGGCCATAACTGGAGAACTGCAGTTTTGTGCATTCATTATGAAGATATTGAGCTAAATCTGAGATGTCAGACAAATCAGGATATTTTTCATATTTGACCACTTATGGCATGCCCGCATGTGAAAGTTGGACATTATTTCACTGACTATACTTTGACAGGTTCCTGAGAGTCTACTGAACCTATGATGGGTATTAGTTTGTAGATCCATCTGTTCAGCCCCAACAGATGCTTTTGTGACAAGACAACTTGCCATGCAAAATGCCATGAAGCCTGTGAAAAACACAGTCCTTTTAATGTTTACATTGTGATGTCATTCTTCTCTGGACACACTCATGTCTTGACAAACAATTTCACAAGACCCTGGTATTTTAAATATGAATGGCGTACACCAGCAGATTCTGAAGAACCAAACTGGGAAGTAAAAAAAGCAAGTCTGTTGTGTGAAGAAAAATGTCTAGTTATTGTTCATTTAACCCTGAAGTACACTTTCTTCAATACGGCCACCAAACAACATTTATTTTCATTGGATTGGTTTGACAATCCAATCAAATTGGGACAGTAAGGCATTTTCAATTGGCTTTAAAAGTTCAAATTTTAAATCAAGTTAGATTAATGTATGAATTCTCAGCTTTTAGTTGAGGGTAATTGTGTACATATTGATTTCAGCATTTAGAAATGAAAAATCGTTGTATACATAGTCTGCCTATTTCAGGGCACCAAAAGAGTCTGTTATTGGCATCTGTCAACATGAGAACCAAAAATGTTTCAATAGAAGTCAAGGAAGTCATTATGTGGCAAAAAAAAATGGATGTCCACCTCATAGTTTGCTAAAAAGTAACTAATAGAGTGTGCAGAGTTCTGGACAAATGTTATACACAGATTAACTTCCAGAGGGATAGGAAGAGAAAAGTGTGGAGGAAAAAAACGAACTGCCCATGATCCACAGCATACCACCTTATTTATGAAATATGGTGGAGGTGTTATGGCTTGAGTATTTATGGTTGTCAGTGAAACTGGTTTCACGGCAACAGGGCCAAAAAGTGGTAAATTCTTCTTGACTGGCTAAGTCAAATCTCCAGATTTAAATCCAATTTAACTTGCCATTCATTTGCTAAAGGCACAACAACCTCAAAACAAACAACAACTAAGATACACAGCATCTATTTTTGGTCAATGGCTGCCCGCTCATTAGGGCATTAGGGGCAGAGCGCCACTTGTGATTCATTATGGATTATGATTACATTATGGATGATACAAATGTTGATAATTCTGTTTTTTTACATTTTACTGTTTAAAAATATGTTGTTAAAAACAAGCTTTTCAGTTACAGTTGTGCTCATAAGTTTGCATACCCTGGCCGAAAATGTGAAATTTTGGCATTGATTTTGAAAATATGACTGATCTTGCAAAAAAAATATTTTTTTTTAAGGATAGTGATCATATGAAGCCATTTATTACCACATAGTTGTTTGGCTCCTTTTTAAATCATAATGATAACAGAAATCACCCAAATGGCCCTTGTCAAAAGTTTACATACCCTTGAATGTTTGGCCTGGTTACAGACACACAAGGTGACACACCGGTGAAAATGACAATTTAAGGTGAATTTCCCACACCTGTGGCTTTTTAAATTGCAATTAGTGTCTGTGTATAAATAGTCAATGAGTTTGTTAGCTCTCACGTGGATGCACTGAGCAGGCTTGGTACTGAGCCATGGGGAGCAGAAAAGAACTGTCAAAAGACCTGCATAACAAGATAATGGAACTTTATAAAGATGGAAAAGGATATAAAAAGATATCCAAAGCCTTGCAAATGCCAGTCAGTACTGTTCAATCACATATTAAGAAGTGGAAAATTCGGAGATCTCTTGATACCATGCCAAGGTCAGGTAGATCAAGAAAGATTTCAGCCAAAACTGCCAAAAGATTTGTTCGGGATACAAAAAAAACCCACAGGTAACCTCAGGAGAAATACAGGTTGCTCTGGAAAAAGACGGTGTGGTTGTTTCAAGGAGCACAATATGACAATACTTGAACAAAAATGAGCTGCATGGTCGAGTTGCCAGAAAGAAGCCTTTACTGCGCCAATGTCACAAAAAAGCCTGGTTACAATATGCCCGACAACACCTTGACACGCCTCACAGCCTCTGGCACACTGTCATTTGGAGTGACGAGACCAAAATAGAGCTTTATGGTCACAACCATAAGCGCTATGTTAGGAGAGGGGTCAACAAGGCCTGTAGTGAACAGAATACCATCCCCACTGTGAAGCATGGTGGTGGCTCACTGATGTTTTGGGAGTGTGTGAGCCCTAAAGGTACGGGGAATCTTGTGAAAATTGATGGCAAGATGAATGCAGCATGTTATCAGAAAATACTGGCAGACAATTTGCATTCTTCTGCACGAAAGCTGCGCATGGGACGCTCTTGGACTTCCCAGCACGACAATGGCCCTAAGCACAAGTTGACCCTCCAGTGGTTACAGCAGAAAAAGGTGGAGGTTCTGGAGTGGCCATCACAGTCTCCTGACCTTGATGTCATCGAGTCACTCTGGGGAGATCTCAAACGTGCGGTTCATGCTAGACGACCAAAGACTGCATGACCTGGAGGCATTTTGCCAAGACAAATGGGCAGCTATACCACCTGCAAGAATTTGGGGCCTCATAGACAACTATTACAAAAGACTGTACACTGTCATTGATGCTAAAGGGGGCAATACACAGTATTAAGAACTAAGGGTATGCAGACTTTTGAACAGGGGTCAGTTCATTTTTTTCTTTGTTGCCATGTTTTGTATTATGATTATGCCATTCTGTTATGACCTACAGTTGAATGTGAATCCTATAAGAAATAAAAGACGTGTTTTGCCTGCTCACTCATGTTTTCTTTACAAATGGTACATATATTACCAATTCTCCAAGGGTATGCAAACTTTTGAGCACAACTGTACCTACTACTCTGTCAGCAGAAGGTCTGGGTGTTGGGCAGAACCCCCAGAGCAGGGATTGCATAGCAATTGTTTGCCTATGGGGGAGGGCTGCACTGACAAGACTAGGGATTTCATCACAGCTTTTACAGTACAGTGTCAACTGACCACTTCGGGGCGTTGAAATGAACAACCGGGTTCCTGTGTATTAATGAAGGTAGAGCTCTATATCAGGTATTGCTTAGATGGGGCCAGAGAGCAAGCAATATACTCAGTCACTAGATACCACAGGGCTAGAAATGATTGGACAAGATAAATAGTTGCTAAATAGTTGATAACAAGGGTCAGAATAATTCCTAGAACTGTACCCAGTGTAATGTCACACTCTTCCTTCTCTCACTCTTCTTAGTTCAATTCAAATTGACTCATTGGCATGACATAACAAGGTACATATTGCGAAAGCGTACTATTGAAATATGCATTCATGTACAATACAACATTAATAAAATAATAATATAATACAGACTGTCAACAGGACAGTAAGTTGCACATAATACTCTCACTTTATTTGACTTTATCTCTTGGTTTCTCACTCCCCTTGGTCCCTCCCATTTCTCTCCCTTGTCTTTTCCTACAGGATCATTGACCGCCTGGATGGAGTGCGCCTTCTCTGGTCCTTGTTGAAAAACCCAAATCCAGATGTCCAGGCCAGTGCTGCGTGGGCCATTTGTCCATGCATTGAAAATGCAAAGGTACAGACAGATTGTTCTCACTTGCTGTAACACTGTTTTAATTGCCTGTATTTATTTCTGCTTGAGTCACAAGTCTTCTTAACAACAATTGTATATACACTTGTGTATATACACACACACATACACACACACACTTTACAACACTGTATATAATATTAAGTCAAAATCTTGCCATTAGAGTTTACTGGTTTTATTTCAGTAACATATTACATAGCATGTGTAGCTGCTATATTTCTATTTGTCTGTTAATATTACGCATGTCTGGCCTCCTCTTAAAGACAATCTGTTGTTGGGAGGCTTCAACAGGGGCAGGGCTGTTTCACTAGAGGCTTACATGAACTCTCCACTAATACCAAGCAGAACACGCTGCTCTCTGTTGGTGAACTGGAAAACAGGCAGCCAGGCAGAGACTTGGTGGAGTAATATCCTGTGGCATAACTTCGGATTCCTCTTTCGAAAATCCTCCCTCAACATGCTTTGAGTTACAGTCACAAGCCAGCATCAGCTTCTTAAAGAACGAGCAGGGTGCCAGACAGACAGGTCATGTCTTCTGTGACCCCATGCTACATATGCAATCTAGGTTGCTGAACATACTTGTACTGTAAAGTCCTCACAGCCATAGGGCCGACAGTATAGCACGCACATACAGACTGCGTTCCAAATTGCAGACTGTTCCCTATATAGTGCACATGCTCTATGTAGTGTTAAGGGTGCAATTTGGGAGGCACTTACAGCCTTTTGCATTCATGTAAAACGTCTGCTATATAACCGTTAACCCCACCCCCCCCCCCCCCCCCCCCCCTTGGTATTCTGTCAGTGGGTTTGAGTCTCAGGGCCAATGTATTTCCCCCAAAATACAAACGTAACATTGTTCTATTAGATTATTGCCATGATTAACATAAACAGCTTGTCAGTCGGACAATTTATTAAATTTTAAACAGATATTTTGGGCCCAGCTTAAGCAGGTGCGTTTCAGTCAGGGTGAGGAGGAGGTGATCTTTTCGCTAGATTGATTTTATTCTGGCGCAGAAGTGTGGTCAAAAAATGATGTACGGCTACCATATGGAACAGGAGCGCCGATCAGCCGCCGCTGAGTGCGAACGCGGTTTGACAAAGTGTGTCTGGACTCCGCCGTGCCATTGTTTCCTAGGAACACAATGGCACTGCAGAGTCTTTGGTCGATTTTCTGAGACCGTGGGCGACGATGAGAGCTGAACAGCACAGTGCCCGTCGAGGAGAGCGACCGAAACCCGATACTGTGAGGAGCAGTAGTAGTTATTCTGATAACTAAAACCACATGTTTATTTTCTATCAGCCCCACAGCGGATTTATGAGTGAATCAGCGTGTAAACGCAGCTGCTGGATTCTCCTGGTCCAGTATATACCTCTACTCCTCCTAGGAGACACTCAGACACATACGAGAACAGTACGCCCCCCCCGTAACGGGCCTGTCTGGTCTGCTTCGCCAGCTCTTTGCTGTGAGTAAAGCCCGAGTCATTACTGTACGCAGGCAGTCAGCGGGGGCTTTGCAGTGAATCGCTCAATTAGCTTTGTTCCCTCAATCAAGGACGTAACCTATCCTGCTGCTAGTGTAATGAAGTGCATCATTAATTCGCCCCAGACACGGGCAACCGGCAATGCGAGATTTATTTTTCCTCTGCATAGTAGCCCAATACGTAGCAGCGGTGTATTTAAAGCCTGATTGCTTGCTTGAGAGGGTCAGGGCAAAACGCTACGCTGCGCCATTTGGGACGGCTTCCTTCCCCGCTCTCTCGGCGCAGGCCGTGCGTCACGCACACGGACCAGATAATGTGTTTTCTATTTCATCTTCGGGGAGAAAGGATAGCGGGATAGCGGGGGCCTTACGTGCGCGGCCTGATAATGCGCTGGTTTTTCAGCGGTACGGGGCTCTGCCCAGGCCATGAAAGGGATCCCTAACTAGTCTGTCGCAGCTGGTGGCTTGAGAAGCGCTTCCTCTGTCACCGGTGAGCCTGGGCATCATCAGTATTCCTGAGGAAAGGCTTCCTGTGTGTTGGGCCGGAGTGGGCGGGGGTTGGCTTCTGGCTCTGGCCCGGCACACGCTGACCATCCTCTGGCACCACATCTGAAGGGAGCAGAGACACACCAGCGCGTCCCGTCCAGCTCTCTGAACCCGGGCCCGTCAGAGCTGGATAGGCCCCATTCAACATCCCTCACCGGGCCGTGAATAACCCCATATCTGCTGCCGTGTCCCAGTTTGTCCCCTCCGGGTTGGAAATGCCTGCACTCCTGTCCTTTGTCGACTGATTGCAGTTTAACTGCTGGTTATTATTATTTTCTTTATCATATTTAACAGGGGCGGTTCCGTTAAGATGCAGATCTTTTCTACGAGGGAGAATTTAGCCTGGCCACAGCATACACAACACTAAAAGAACAGGGTCATGATTCATTACCTAGACAATAACGTCCATGTTACAGAAAAGTAACAGAAGCTATATTAAGCCCTTAATATCCCGGACCTAGTTGGAGATATAAATGGAGCATGCTTTGTGACGATTCGCATTCTGCCACCTCTAATTATACTCTATCCATAATCTTGGTTTACTATTTTCATATTACTGGAAACATGGTCCCAGTTGCCTCTTTGACACATTCATCCCTTTCGGAGCGATTATGTTGAGATGTGATTTTAAAAACATCCCTATCCACCAAGCCTCACTGCCAGGCCTTCCATGTGCCCACTCCATGGTTCCTCAGAGAGGTCAACGACCTCCTGGCATGGACGCCAAAGCCCATAAGTGGCAGGGAGTCCTGTGGTGTCAACTGGCCCACTAGTACCATGAACTGAAATGAGACAGCCTCCACAGTGCCAGGCTGCCCTGTCAGGGGAAACCCAGTCCAACACCATGTGCTGAATTTGAACAGCGCTGGATAGATGGAAAGGTCATCAGGTAGGCCTTCTGTCGAAGTATTAGCATTTTTGAAAAGTACAGGCCGAATCTACATTTGGCCTAGGGATATCACAATAATTAGGTGGCGATATGTATTGTGGTTCTCGCGATTCTAAATTGATTACAAGCCGATACTATGAACCCATGTTCTATACATGAAGATGGATAAGAGAGCCATGAGAATTTTGTAATAAGAAAATTGTGTTTTAATATTTAAAAAGTAGATAGAGAACAAGGTAAAAAAAAAAAAAAGATCCCCCAGCACTTACTAATACAGAGCCATAGAAAAGGGAGTCTAAATAATTATCATTCAAATGTATTGGCTGACACTTAGTATTAGCTACCCTTGACCCTTGTGGTATCTAGAAAAAACTCCAAGGAGTGTAGCGTTTTTGATTTCTGTACATAGCCTTTTAACAAACAGAGGTTCATCATGACTGATGAGGAATAGCTACTGACCAACCAGCCCATCCACAGATTGACTGGCCTTTTCCATAGAGGAGAGCAGGTCAGAGCCATTGCTACTCCTCTTCCACTGGCCTGATTGGCACCGATGGGGTTTTAATTGTTGTTAAAGCTGATGGAAAGCACCCCCCCTTTCCTTAGCTTGTATGTTCCTTTTGTTTTCTCTGCTCTGCTTAAATGCCCCTGCTTCCCAGTCCGCCCGTTGCACAGTCTCACCCTTCCCTTCATTTCACAGACTGAGAAGCACCGAGCTGCAGTAATAACAAGGCTTTCACTTTTAGGATGCAGGGGAAATGGTGCGCTCCTTTGTCGGCGGATTAGAACTGATTGTTAATTTGTTGGAATCAACAAACAAAGAGGTACTGGCGAGCGTGTGCGCCGCCATAGCCAAAATAGCCAAAGACGAAGAGAACCTGGCAGTAATCACGGACCACGGGGTTGTAGCTCTGCTGGCCAAGCTGACAAACACAGTAAGCACACCTCAACAATACATATCGATAACCCTACCCAATTAGCCTTTGTGTTTACTGGAAATATTCAGTCCTGTTGTAAATCCACTATCTATTATATCGTAATCTCAGTGATACAGTAACTTAAAAGTTAATGTAGTCCACTATATAGGGAATAGGCTGCCATTTGGGATACACCATTAGCTGTTCTCCATGTATTACAGACCGACGACAAGCTGCGTCGTCACCTGGCAGAGGCCATCGCCCGCTGCTGCATGTGGGGCAGTAACAGGGTGTCTTTCGGGGAGGCCGGGGCTGTGGCCCCCCTGGTTCGCTACCTGAAGTCCAAGGACTCATCTGTCCACCAGGCCACAGCTCAGGCCCTGTTCCAGCTCTCCAAGGACCCCAACAACTGCATCACCATGCACGACAACCGAGTAGTCAAGGTATGTTCGTTTGACCCCGATGTCTTCATTCGCTTAGACCACAATCACATGTTCTTCTCACACCTAGTGGTCAACGTATGTTCTACGGCCCGCTCAAGTTGAAGTTTTTTTTTTCTAATTGTAAACCCCTTTCCAAATTTCGTCATATCCGACTGTACCTACGGGCACTGTCTCATCGCAGCGACTCCCAGCGCATTTGGGCCACGCCATTCTGCCTTTCCCCCACACGGCTCTTCCGCCCAGGACGTCACAAGGTTCCACTCGCATAAGGACACACTCACCTGACGACCTCAGTCAGCTTTCCAGGCACCCGGGCTCAGCGTCGGAGTCACCAGGGAAATCCTGGTGACGATGCCATCCCCACCCCTGGGAAAACCCCCTCGATGGGCTTCCAGGCCATGTCAGCCAGCACCACAGTCAAGGCTCCAATCTGGACTTTGGTGGTTATTTGGCTGGTTTAATAGACCACCATTGGCCGTTGCTGCCTCAAGTATATGAATTTCTATCTTTGCTTACGATCATTTTCTCCAAGCATTCTCCTCACTTTCATATACTTAAATATAATATCTTACAATTTCTTTTAAATTAAATTTTACTGTAGTTTACTGTGCTGAAAGTACGTTTTGGAGGTTTAGTTTCCAGACTAAATACATCATCAGCATTGATGAAAAAGGCTTGAAGCCCAATCACTGCTATGCTTTAGTGATGTGTGAAAACATTAGTAATAAACTTTAAAAAGCTTAAACTATTTCAGAGCCTTTGACCAACGGAGCAGAAACAAAGCTAGTTTTATTCTCGGCAGAAACATGACTCCACTTTCTAACCGTCATGGGAATTCAGAAAGGCAAACATCTCAGTGTGTGCAAAGTGCCACTTCCCTTGTAGACCCTAGATGCCATTACAGACCATGTCAAAAGGCTGTATCTTGGGGAACCGTTGCTAAGAGTCGTCC
Organism: Esox masquinongy; assembly: GCA_016801175.1. Lineage (NCBI taxonomy): Eukaryota > Metazoa > Chordata > Actinopteri > Esociformes > Esocidae > Esox > Esox masquinongy. Next base: position 107,611 of record JACXGI010000415.1, read on the forward strand.
CTGGACATGAGAACAGAATGTGTCAGTGACACGTTTTAGGCTAGTTATCCAGAGCTAAAGAGGAATAACTATGTCACGGTGGATGTACTTTCAATGGAAAGCACTGCTGCTTCATTGAGATGAACATTTACTAATTTACAAATAGTCTAGCCAACAGTACAAATATTTAGTCAAAATCTATTATTCATTGTGAATAGGGAAAGTGTTGAGTGTTTCATTTTCATTCAGAAAAATCTTTGTTATTTTCTGGGCCTTTTCAAAACTAGTGTTTGTATTATTTTAATGGGACATTGGTGTAAAATATATTCTTAGATTAAAACTGTATTTAATGTCATGTTGTGAGGACAGCATAATGCAGTGTTTGAGAAAATGTTCCTGGCTTTTTTTTCCTTCTAATTTAATCACATCAATTTTAGAACAAGATTTTCACATGAGAAATCTTTTGTAACCGCACAGAGTTAAACTACTTTTTTTCAACAACAACTGCGATATAAATTATGAAGTGGTTCTGCCGTACCAGCCAAATATTTTTTTCCCATGTTCATTTAATGGTGTACTTTAGCTTGATCTGCTGTTGCAGTGTATGTGGTTCAACACTATCCATAATTGGTAGCTGGACTGAACATTGGGTGTTCCGAAAGAGTAATGTCCAATTTGCAAAAGTCGTTAAGCAGAATGTTTTTTTGTAGTTCAAGCCACGATAAAAACTGGACAGCTGTGTGTTTGTGTATGTACGTGTGTGCGTATTCGCGTGTCTGCGTGCGCTCACATATTTTCAAGTGTGCGTCTCTTTCTGTTTGCCCTTATTAATGTACCAGTGCAGAGTGAGTGGTTTCAACATAGCTCCCGACATTTATTTTGGGATTTTAAAGAGCTTAATTAGGAAAGAAAGGCAGGCCACGTTACGTTACACCACTATTGCGTGTTTAATTTCTTGTTAATCTCGGATGTGAAAAAAAGGAAATACAGGCGGCTTCATTGTTTCAGTCAGACCGGGTTCATACCAAGAGTCTGCTGATATATACTGAGGAAACATTAGGAAACATAATGACACGATAGCAGCACCAGGAGAGGCATCTAGGCCCGCATGTACTGTGCGGCTTCCTGCTTATGATCTATTGATTATTGGAACAGAGAATGTGTTAAAACAATATGTTCAATGTTTTTTTTTTATGGGTTTGAGTGGAGTTTATCGAGGAGAGATGCTGTGCTCTCTGTCTGTCTGTACAGTTAGTCTAATTTACGACTGAGTGTAAAATTCAAGACTGCCTTGTATTATTGCGGTCGTATTTCAAAAGGGCTTTCTCTGCCATTGAAAAGCTCTCAAAACAGATTTTGTAGGATTTTCTCTGTCAGAGCATGCTTCTCTTTCTCTCCCTCTCCTAAACAGAATTACAGTTTTTGTTATTAGATTTTTTCTTCTCTACCCAAATTTTGTGATGTCCAAATTTTCACGCCCCCAGTCCTGCTGGGTTCAGGAGAGTTGAAGATCAAAAAATGTCCTCCAACGCACATTTAACCAAGTCGCTCTGCTTATCACCCTGCGGACCCAAACCTGAAGGTTTTCTCCAGATCTATGCCCCATGAGGAGAGCACATTTTCCTGCCAACAACAGCAATTAAGTTTGCGCATGCCTAACCTTCCACAAGGAGTTGCTAGATTGTGAAGAGTAAAGGCAGCCCTGTCTGACATCCACTCCACCAACCCTGGATGGTGCTAAGCCAGTTTGCACTGCCCTCTGACAGCCCACTGGGAACTAAGCCACAGCCAGGATTAAAAACCTGCTCGCAATGACACAGCTATACTCCGAGTTAGAGATTTTACCGCTGCACCGTTTATGATCCCATCTTCCAAATATTTTGTTTAGTACTGTAAGTAACTTTCCTCCCAAGCTTTCTTAATGGTGTATAACTCAGTCCCCTAAGCTTAGCAGAGGAAATTAAGCATTGAAAAGAAAGTATTTTACACTGGAAAACACATTAGTGACCCGTCTGAGTTTCTCTCTTTCCCTGTCTCTAGATTTCATTGCATCTCTTCAAATTTCATAAACTGTATTAAAAACCTAAAGTAACGTTTAATATTGTATGACAAAAATCAAAACATCTTTATATGAGCATAATTATTACCCCATGCTCTTTGTATTTGCCTTGGTGATTTCACAAAAGTGTACAAAATTATTTGTGTCAGTCCCATTTTTAACATGGAGTTTTGTTCTTTATGTCATTGTGTTCTGGTGTGTTTTGAAAATGTGTCTTTTGCCACAGTGTTATTTTGCATTTTGTAAAAGTGCTATTGTGTGTTTTGTCATGGTGTTATTGTGTATTTTGTCCTGCATTCCATTCCCTGGTTCTGTCGAGGAGCTCTGAGAACAAGCCTTGTTCAGGAATGAGGAGCTTTCAGGGGCCACTAGCTTCCCAGAGGAAGTGTGTACCTGGGCTAAGCAGAGAAAACTCCAAGATGAATTGCCCTTCCCGTTTGATTTGACATCTACACTTGGTATCTCACAGTTTTACAAGGATGGTACCTTATTTTGTCCCTTGTACAAAATCAACACGCCCTCCTCTTTGCTTTACATCGCTTCCAGAGGTTTAGGGATTGTTTGCTATAACTATAAATCCTTGTGGACAGCCAGCTTTCTGTATTAAAGAGGGTCTTTCATATGAAAAGCTTTGGGAAGCAAATTGATGTAAATTACAAAATGCAGATGGTAATTATTGGTAATTTTCAACTGAAGGTATTCCAGGGAAGCCCTTTGCCAGCTCCTAGCTGGTATGGATTTGAAATCTCCAAATGAGAAAAACATTTGTACTGTTGTTGCCATGCGTTCTGTACTCTACACCCCTGCACTTTGCCTTTACTGCCGTGTTTGTTTTCATTTTCTGCGGTCTACACGCTCAGGCCATACGACAGAACATGAAAAGGGAGAGAGAATAAAAATAGGTAGGGAATGAGGGAGAGGGAGGGAAAGCGAGAGTGAGAGAAGCAGTCCAAATTTAAAACACAGCAGCACCTGAAGGTGAAAATGTGCCCTAAGTTTCTTCTTAGTCATGCTCTATCTGTACCAGGTTTTAAGGTTATGGGCTGGATGGGGTGAGCAGATGAGGCCATTAGTACTTGCCAATGGAGCAGCCCACTGCAGCTAGCTACTGTATGTTTAAAACGTTGTGCATTATGTGATAGTCCTGCCTGGTGCTCCGACTCGAGCCCCTCTCTGGTCTGGTCTGAGATGAGGAGGAATGCCCAGTCCAGCCACACTCCCTCTGAGGTTGGACTTACTCTGTTGGAGGTGTGTGACTGTAGAACTAGATTAGATTAAGACTGAAAGCCTTACAGTACAGTAAACTTTCCACCAGTCAAACCTCCCCAAGTGATTGATTTGAATGGCTGGGTTTTTCTCTACTGAGAGAGTGATGGGGGTGAAAACAGCTAAACGGCCCTGGCTCGGTCCACGCTGTAGGGAATGTTGTTTACCTTGACTTCCCTCAGTAACTTCCCTTCCCCTCGGCCCAGAGCTCAGCTAAACGCTGCCTGTCTGTGCTGCTCACCCTCAGCATGGAAGGAACAGCAGCCCAAAACATGACGTTGTTTCCCAAACGGCTTCCTTAGGGCACTACCTTTGGCCAGGGCCTGTATACGGAATAGAATGCGGTTCGGGACGTATCCATGGGAACGCCGGGGCATGGGGACAGAAGGTCCGGGATCAGGCCCGTAATGCCTGGTTGTTCATCAGACCCAGGGGCTTTTCAGGAGGACTTAGAGACCAGTACTCTTAAGGAAACAGCAGCCCGACACCGGGGCACTTAACACCGTGACACCTTTGTGTGTGTGTCCATGCCTTGCACATGTTAACGCAGCGGGGCAGGCCTACATGGCCAAACCCAGCCTGAGAGCCAGTGAGAAGCCAGAGGAAGCAGTCCACGACTCACTTCTCCTATAGGAGGTCCCTCTGAAGTTTTAAAAACCTCAGACCCATCAAATTCATTTTTCAAACGAGGGAGAGCAAGCGTTTGTGTTACTGCGGTTTGGGAATATTCTAACAAGTGGTGTATTATAGTCTTTGAGATCCCAGCTGGGGAGGAGGAAGAGAAAAAAATGCAAAGAGAGACACGCTTATCTTAGCCTAGCTGTGCGCTTGGGGAGACCTTATTTGGCCACGTCTGAATAACATGCTATGAGGTTGGCAAAACGCTGCTTCTGGCACTTCGCAGGCATCCTCTCCTTTCACAAAAGAGACTTGTGTCTGAGCCTAGCTGCATGTTTTCTGGACCTTGTGTATATAAAGTTTGCGTTTCAGAGGTGTTTTGGATGCTATTTAAAAAAAACATATGAAAATCTAAACTGATGTTACTGCCACAAATACTTACTGATGAATTGAAAGAGACCCGTATTCATAGGCCAATATCGTTATTTTTTTCCTCCAATTTGGGGAATGAATGGGACCAGAAGGAAACGGTGGTATTATTTTCTCAGCCTTTTGGTGGTGTCAATGTTCACCCAGACTGTCTGTCTGTGTACTCACTGCTTGCACATGGAAAGAAGATAGAACCCTCATCTTTCATCTGTTTTCCTTTCAATATTTATCTTTAAGCAGAACATTCTGGGAATGCCTTTTTGCTCCCTGGCACTGTGTTATGCTGCTAGCTAATCACACAAATGTGCGGAGCAGCTTCTTAACTTTGCGTGTAACATGGAACTAGTCAGAGTTCACCATCAAGCCCAAAACTGACTTGTTGTACATTATAAAACACTGATAACATGGGAAAAGAACCAGGACAAGGAGTGTTCTGTAAGGATCTGACCAGTGCTGAACTCATTCAAACGGTTGGTTCAAATAGATGGAGATAAGAGTCAATGAGGCATGATGCGAAGGTCTACTGCCTTTAAAGCATAGATTCACATTAAATCAAACAAACATTCACAGGCATTATTATTAAGCAATAAGGTGGGGGGGGGTGTACATGACCAGTTTCCCTCGGCAAAAGTCTGTTCTTATACGATGTTAAGTGCCTGGATACAACTACCAGCTTTGGCATGTACAGTTGTGCTCATATGTTTGCATACCCTGGCAGAAATTCTGAAATTCTGGCATTGATTTTGAAAATATGACTGATCATGCAAAAAATCTGTCTTTGATTTAAGGATAGTGATCATATGAAGCCATTTATTATCACATAGTTGTTTGCCTCTTTTTGAAATCATAATGATAACAGAAATCACCCAAATGGCCCTGATCAAAAGTTTACATACCCTTGAATGTTTGGCCTTCCCACACCTATGAATTTCCCACACCTATGGCTTTTTAAATTGCAATTAGTGTCTGTGTATAAATAGTCAATGAGTTTGTTAGCGCTCACGTGGATGCACTGAGCAGGCTAGATACTGAGCCATGGTGAACAGAAAACAACTGTCAAAAGACCTGCATAACAAGATAATGGAACTTTATAAAGATGGAAAAGGATATAAAAAGATATCCAAAGCCTTGCAAATGCCAGTCGGTACTGTTCAATCAGTTACTAAGAAGTGGAAAATTCTCTTGATCTCTTGATACCAAGCCAAGGTCAGGTAGACCAAGAAAGATTTCAGCCAAAACCGCCAGAATAATTGTTTGAGATACAAAGAAAAACCCACAGGTAACCTCAGGAGAAATACAGGCTGCTCTGGAAAAAGACGGTGTGGTTGTTTCAAGGAGCACAATATGACGATACTTGAACAAAAATGAGCTGCACGGTCGAGTTGCCAGAAAGAAGCCTTTACTGCGCCAATGCCACAAAAAAGCCTGGTTACAATATGCCTGAAAACACCTTGACACGCCTCACGGCTTCTGGCACACTCATTTGGATTGACGAGACCAAAATAGAGCTTTATGGTCACAACCATAAGCACTATGTTTGGACAGTGGTCAACAAGGCCTATAGTGAACAGAATACCATCCCCACTGTGAAGCATGGTGGTGGCTCACTGATGTTTTAGGGGTGTGTGAGCTCTAAAGGCACGTGGAATCTTGTGAAAATTGATGGTAAGATGAATGCAGCATGTTATCAGAAAATACTGGCAGACAATTTACATTCTTCTGCACGAAAGCTGTGCATGGGACATGTTGGACTTTCCAGCACGACAATGACCCTAAGCACAAGGCCAAGTTGACCCTTTCAGTGGTTACAGCAGAAAAAGGTGAAGGTTCTGGAGTGGCCATCACAGTATCCTGACCTTAATATCAGAGCCACTCTAGGGAGATCTCAAACGTGCGGTTCATGCAAAACGACCAAAGACTTTGCATGACCTGGAGGCATTTTGCCAAGACGAATGGGCAGCTATACCACCGGCAAGAATTCGGGGCCTCATAGACAACTATTACAAAAGACTGTACGCTGTCATTGATGCTAAAGGGGGCAATACACAGTATTAAGAACTAAGGGTATGCAGACTTTTGAACAGGGGTCAGTTCATTTTTTTTCTTTGTTGCCATGTTTTATTTTATGTTTGTGCCATTCTGTTATGACCTACAGTTGAATGTGAATCCCATAAGAAATAAAACACATGTGTTTTGCCTGCTCACTTTTCTTTAAAAATGGTACATATATTACCAATTCTCCAAGGGTATGCAAACTTTTGAGCACAACTGTATATTGCCATTGGCCACACACCATAAACCCCAGAGGCGGCGTTGTGCTATTATAAACCAGTTACCAATGCAATTAGAAATATTCAAAGTTATTTTTTGTCGTGGGATACAGTCCTATATACCACAACTTTGAGTATTCAGGGTTTCAACCCCCCTGTCTATAAATGCAATTATCAACTGGGTGGTGTGAATCCTAAAAGCTGATTGGCTGACAGCAGTGGTACATGTAAGCATGAAGGGGTGTGGTATATTGTGAATATACAGCAAAGAGCTGTTCTTAAGCACGACACATCCTGGAGTGCCTGGACACAGTGCTCAGCTGTGGTATATTGGCAATATACAACAAACCCCCAGATGCCTTATTGCACCTATAAACAGGTTACCAACGCAATTAGAGCAGTTACAAGTGATGTCATACCCGTGGTCTAATATACCGCGACTATCAGCCAATCAGCATACAGGATTCAAACCATCCGATCTGGTGTGTAAGAACCGTATACCACAGCTAAGTGCTCCGTGGTGCGTCCTGCCTAAAAGCAGCTCTTAACTGTGTCATATTGGCTACACCCCCTCATGCCTTATTGCTTAAATATACAGTATAAATCTCTTAAAGGATCTCCATGATGAATTCTAGCTGGCTGAACATCTGGGAGAGGGAGTGAGGGAGGGAAAGGAGCTGAATAATAGAAGCGCTCTCCTTCATAAGGCACAGAGACCAGGGAGGGAACCAGTTGAAGACGCAGACACACACTTTCATTAAATTACTCGGAATCTATTCAGAGAAGATTTAGGTGTTTAAAAAGATCTTAAGATGTTTCCTGTGTATGCAGAACACTGTAGAATACGTTATTCTGTGTTACTAAAAGGATATGTCGTTTTAACATTGACAAGGAGAAACATGATTGGTTGACCCCTGTAAAGCCCAATTCAAAATATCCTCGAATAGTCTTCAGAATAGTGTTCAAACCTGCTCTTTTACAGAGCTTTAAAGCTTACTTTTGCATTTCTTTTCGAAATGTAGAGCCTGAAAAGCAGCTATTATATACCATGTGATTAACGCACTGTCAAAAATTAATTTTGTTTAGGGCTTGTGAGCTTTCGACTGTTTAGTTTAGACATTTAAATGTAGCCTGTTTAGCTCATTATTGATGCAAACCAGAAAACGTCCAAAACTAAGTAGTGAGTGTGGCTTAAGAGAACTCAATGGCACACCATTGTGATTTCATGATGGAGCACACATTGAACACATTTAAAATGTCAATTGCGCCAGAGTGGTTGTGCCTGCATTTACTTTTATTTTGATTTGGAACTGCAGTTGATCTTGTAACTTTTTGCTTGTGAAAAAAGCAAAGATGCCATACAAAATGTAATGCTTTTCTATGATACCGTTAATAAATCTAATGCTGTACTATAGTCACAGTTCTTTTCTATGATAGCATACTAAATCTAATGCTGTACTATAGCCACAGTTCTTTTCTATGATACCATACTAAATCTAAAGCTGTACTATAGCCACAGTTCTTTTCTATGATACCATACTAAATCTAATGCTATACTATAGCCACCGTTCTTTTCTATGATACCATACTAAATCTAAAGCTGTACTGTAGCCACAGTTCTTTTCTATGATACCATACTAAATCTAATGCTGTACTATAGCCACAGTTCTTTTCTATGATACTATACTAAATCTAATTCTGTACTATAGCCACAGTTCTTTTCTAGGATACCATACTAAAACCTGTATTATAAACCAGGTGGTTCAGTTGCTGAATTCTGGATGAAAGTTGTGTTATATGGGACCGCTAGTATGCCAAAAAAATATGTTTAACTCTTCTAATTGTTTTGGTAACCTGTTTCTAATAGCAATAAGGCTCCTCTGGGGATTATGGTATATGGACCTCGTTGTTCAACTGTATCATAGCCAACATGCATTTCTTTGGCTGGCTGAGCATCTCTTAACGTTGTATCAGTACTGTGCCTTTGTTAAGTATTTCGGAACCCTTCACTTTCTCTTGATGTTTTTGTGTTGTAGACTTCATTTGTAATTGATTAAATCAAACATTTTGCCATCAATCTACATACAATACCCCATAATGACAAAGCAAAAGTACGTTTTTAGACATTTGTGCCAATGTAGTGAGAATAAAACCTTAGCGATCACAGCTTCAAGTATGCTTCTGCCAGCTTTGCTCTCCTGGATTTGTGCATATTCTCCTGTCATTCCTTGTAGATCCTCTCAGACCAGACAATATTTTTCCTCATGCTCAGACCTCCGGACGGCATGTCAATTGCCTTTTACTCAGGAGTGGCTTCCATGTAGATCTGACTGATTGAGTGGCTTCAATAAGGGCCTGAGTGACAGAGTGGCTTCAATAAGGGCCTGATTGACAGTGGCTTCCATAAGGGCCTGATTGATGGAGTGGCTTCCATAAGGGCCTGATTGATGGAGTGCTGCAGAGATGGTTGTCCTTCTGGCAGGTTCTCCCATCTATGCAGAGAAACTGTGAAGCTCTCTTAGAATGGCCTTTTGATTCTTGATCAACTTCCTGACTAAGTCCCTTCTTGCCTGATTACTTAGTTTAGTCCGATGACCCGTTATAGGAAGAGTCTTGGTGGTTCACAACTTCTACCATTTCAAAATGATGGACCCCACTGTGCTCCTGGAAACTTGTTTTCCCCAGATCTATGCCTCGACTATTCTATCACTGAGGTGTATCACTGAAGTTCTTTGGACTTCACGGCTTGGTTTTTGCTCAGGCATCGATTGTGGTGTGTGGAACCTAATACATACAGACAGGTTCTTGAGACAAAGGATGATCAAAGAACCTACAGTAGTATGCATCTGAGCTGAGATTGGAGTGTCTTGGCAAAGGTTCTGAATGCTTACGTAGATTAGGTTTTTTACAATGTTTCCATTTTCAATACATTTTTATAAACATGTTTTTGCTTCGTCATTATAGGGTATTTTGTGTACATTGATGGCAAAAACAACTTAATTAATCAATTATTATGTCTATAACATCAACTGTGGAGAAAGTGAAGGGGCCTGAATACTTTCAATAGTCGCCGTGTAATATAATTATAAGTAACTATTTTAAACATAATTAAAACAGCTTTATATAGCTTTATATATTATTTTATGTAAAACCCCCAAAAACAGAATTTCTAAATAGAGAAAAACCCCATGTTCTGCAAACAGATCAAAGAGCAGATCCATTATACAAGCAGCAGTAATAGTCGGATATAATCTGACCTTTGGGGCAGTGGAAGGCTGTCAAGTGGTGTGGTTGGTTCGTGCTCAGGTTTTTAATGCCTAGCTACGCTGTTGACTGCTAGACAAACACTTTCATCTGAACAAACTTTGCAGAGTGAGGCAGGCAGGCGGGCATATACTACTTCCAGCTGTAACCCATACCCCATGCTCAACGCCTGGTTAGGAGGTTAAAACGGGACACATACACAGAGGGAGACACACCACTACAGCCTGTTACAGATAGGTCACAGCTACCCTGCAGTGTACAGTGGCCCTGTCCTCTGTCATCTCCTCTCCTCCCTTCCCGTTCTCTGTCCTCCCCTCCGTCATCTCCCCCCTCCTCCCATGTCTTCTCTTCCCCTGTCCTCTCCACCCATCCTCTCCTCCTCCCCTCTCCTCTGTCATCTCCTCCCCTCCCTTCCCGTTCTCTGTCCTCCCCTCCGTCATCTCCCCCCTCCTCCCATGTCTTCTCTTCCCGTCCTCTCCACCCATCCTCTCCTCCCCTCCCCTCTGTCATCTCCTCCGCTCCTCCCATGTCCTCTCTTCCCCTGTCCTCTCCACCCGTCTTCTGTCCTCCTCCCCCATCTCCTCCCCTCTCCTTTTCTCCTCCCTCTTGTCCTGTCCTTGTTCCCCTTCTGCCCCCTCCTCTCCTCTCCTGTCATTTCCTCTCTTCTCCTCTGCTGTACTGATTATGAGGAGGTACAGTAGATAACTGGAAAATAAATAATGGAGAATCTAGCTGCACTTCCCTAAATGTCTGTGAATATACAGTCCAAGGTGCTGTGCTCAGAGTTCAAATCATTTCAAGTCTGTAGGTTGTGATGTCCTGATTCCATTCAGAACAGGGAGAAGACTGATTGCTCCCTTGCGTTGGATGCAGGCAATGAGGCTTATCATGTATATCCCCCCTAAAAGTTGGATTGTTATTCGTCCTCCTCAACCTACAGTAACACTGCCTTTGATACTGTAGGTACTTCACTGAGTACTGTACTTTGAGTGAACTGGATTTAGTGCCGTTGTACTGTTGTCCCACCCAACTATCTTAAGAATAATTCATTAACTGAAAGTTGCTCTGGGTAACAATGTCTCCTAAATCACTACGATGTAACAGACAATGAGTAACCCTGTCGACTCCACTCTCCCCCTCTACTGATGATAAAGTTAAGGAGGAAGATCTGATGTTTAACCCTGTCCTGTCTTATCTGTCTGCCATTACAGCTCCTGCTAGGAATGATGGGCTCCACTGACGAGGTCCTCCAGGAGGCATCTGCTGGCTGTGTGGCTAACATCCGCCGTCTGGCACTGGCCAATGAGAAGGCACAATGTGGTTAACCTACCGCCATGACCCCCCCCCCCGTCATCACCTCCCGCGTCTGTTTGACATTGGCCTAGATACAGCCTTCCATCCATAGAGACTTTTTACACAATCCCTCCATCCTTCCCTCACAGAATTTATGAGTGACTGAAATCAGAGCTGATGACTGATGTATTAATGCTCCATCTGCCTTCTATCCTGCCCGTTCATCTGAAGTTCATACAAACATAGCAAACTGTATCACTCTTCTTACTTTTTTGTTGTCTTCATTATATCATAACAGTAAAGTCTCTTTCTCCTTTTTGTGCCAAATACCCCACCACTGGTCCTGAGAGTGAAGCGGTTCGGAGCGTGTGCTGTGCGGTCACATTCCTTAGGTAGTCCACATCTGGTTGTGTTCCTCACTTCAGCAAAAGCACCACAAAACAGTCGGAGTATATCTGTATACAAATCAAGATATTCTCGTAAATACAGATTGATACTTATAAATTAAATCAACTTTGACGTAAATGGGAAAAATATGGCGTTAACATTGCAGAATACAATAAAAGGCCCCTCCCGCACTACAAATATGAGCAAATATGAATCTAAACATGTAATTGGTACAAGCAGTTTCCCTATTAATCACAATTACCTAATTTATGTTTCTGTTGCATTATGGGTAGACAGTCATTTTTAGTAATTGGCCAAATTTATATTTTGAAATGTCCTCATTATTTTTGCTTGTAAAAAAAAAAAAAACACTTATTTGTGGGCACTGGGACCACCTCAGAACCCAGAACACTAGTGTGGCATTTGCTCAACAATACCCATTAAATGAGTCTAAAGGGACCAGAATTCTTCTAGGTTCAGTTAAAGTCAATAACTATTGCTGCCTTTTTATACAAATAATAACAACATAAACTTAGAAATAAAATGCTCTGAGAACACAAAACAGAAGGGGAATTCATTGAGAGAATGGATTGCTGCTGAAACTCAGACATCCCTGACACTGTGGTAGGAAACTTGAATGAGTGTGTTCGCCTTCTCTGTGTTGTGTCCAGTGTCCCTAGCCGAAACAGGCCATGTCAGTTTCCATTGTTTCACAATGGGCTGCGTTGTGGCCACGACTGCTCCACCTCTCCTCTGGTCTGTGCTCCAGTGTCCTGGACCTAATTAGCCTCCCAGGCTTACTGTAACACTCAGCCACTGGAAACATCCCAAATGGCACCCTATTTCCTAACCCTTTTCAAAAGAACTGCACCACATAGGGAACAGGGTGCCGTTCGGGACACGCATGCTGAGGCTACGTACTCCTCCTGTCTCCATAAAGCATCTCAAGAGACTTTCGTCATTAATAATATCAGCCTGGCTGATCTAATATTGAAAATTAGCAAAACATCAAAAATATGCGGTTGAGAAATCTCCATCACTCTCGTGATGTTTAAGCAGTACCAGCTGTCACATAGGGTTACATTGGGAACGCAGACAGGGAGAGAGAAAGAAGAGTGAACTGAACTCGATTACTCTGAAGAAGGAACTCTTTCCAAGAAGCTGAGGAAAAGCATTGTATTGAAACAATTCAAAACAAATAAATACACCAGTGATTAATGGCACTTCATTTACAACTTTTCAAAAAAAACATTTTTAGGAAACGTTTAAATGAGAAGCATTTGGTAACCTAAACAAGCAGATGTTTGAGCACGCCCCTCATGTTTTGTTCTGTTTCTATGATTCTCTTTGCCTCTCTAGCATAAGTGTGTATGGGTGTGTGTGTGTGTGTGACTTTCTCTGCCTCTTCCTCTGTGGTAAAGGTTTCGATTTGAAGATCGCTGTCTGGAAAGACAGGCATCACTAACGTCATTAAACAAATGTTGCATGTTCCACTACAGGAAAGGATTTCATGAGATGTGAAACTCCACTACATCTTTTAGCCGTTGGTGGGCGGGGCCAGGCGCAGAGGCACTGCTTCCTTAGCACATTTATCCACAGAGATTGAAAAAACAAAGATACATTATATTCCTCTTGCTCACAATGCCTTCCCAATGTGTACTGCCCTTGACTTTCCATCTGAAAGCCTCCTTATCCGTAAAGAAATCCCGCTTTTCTTGTCTTGACTGTGTTTCTGAGGCATTCATCGCGTGTTGAAGAGTTTGCCTAAGCTCTGGTCCTCTGGCCCGTTGGTCTAAAACCCACAGTTCGTTTAAGTGTATTAGCAGAGCCACAATCCCTCTGAGAAAGGAAACTGCCACTTTCTGAGGCCGGCTGGCCGGCACAGGGACATTATTCATGGGAAATTAGAGGTTGTGTCTCCACACCTCAGCAGAGGCAGCAATTACGTCCGGTCGGTCCTTTCCTTTCAGACCCCATCAGTGGAGATCCCGTCCTTCTCATGGCTTCATTGAAAGGGGACAGAAATAGTTAAGGGATATCCCCGGTCACTGCTGATGGGACTGTCATTCCTCAGGTTTTAGGGGAATGTGAATGCCCAGCTGCCACACCCGCTAGACTGACCGCTACCTCTGACCGATGGCAGTCCTCTACTGTACAGTTCACAAACACGCCAGATTTTAGACTACTGGAATTAACTACGGCCAGGGCACAGCTCTTCCAAAGGTCTCTATCTGTATTTCACTTTAATGGATAGGATGCAATAAATGCATACAAATGTGATTGAATCGAACAGGAATTCCCTCTGGAACACTGACTAGAAGTATGACTCATATTCTATTAATTATATTTCTATATATTTCTATATATCTTAAATACAATTTCAGGTGATGGACTTGACTAAAGATCATACGAAAATATTGTAAGATACTAGTTGCTCAATTGCTTCTTTTTATGTTTCTGAAAACTTCCCACATCACCCCAGAGACGATGATAAAATATTTTAATAAAGAAACTAATGAAAAGTTAAAGTCCATTCCAAATATCTGAAGTGGCTTTTCCTCCTTCCTTTATAAAACATAACTCCCATTTTAATATAAAAGTCCTCGCTGAAGCACAGTATTGCTTACAGTTGACATTCAACCATTAAAAAACATGCAGTGACATATACAACTCAAGGGCCTCTAAGTGTCATGTCCAAACAGGGAGAAAAAGTTAAATCCCACGGTAGCAGCAGAAGCTGGGGTTAGGGTTAGGACTCAACACGCCCTCTGTTCCCAATCTGTAAATTGGGTTTTATGTCATTACAGCTCTCTCACACAGACAGCTAGTGGCCAATTGGTCTGTAGTATGCTAGCGTGTTTAGCGCTCTCCAACTTTTTTCACAACAGCCTGCAGGCAGTGCGTCAGTTTCCTTCCCTGCAGGTCATGTGTCCTCAGAATTCAATATTCCTTAAAAGGTTAAATGCATCTTGTAATCCGCTTCCATTACTGGGTGGTTTTGAGACGTTTTTAAAAGGGGTTTCATTGCTCTAATGAATCCTGACGTTCCCATCCATAAAGTGTAAATAACAAGCTGGCCTGACAATAAATAAACAGAGAAGTGAGTGGGCAAATACCACAGAGTCTGGCTCATGTTTCAGGGCTAGCAGAGGAACGTCTCCATAAAGGGCTCAGTAATATTAGTAATACCTACATTAGTAACGACAGCTCAGGCTTATGGTTATGGACTTTATAGGGCTTTGAGGTTTGCTGAAATAGGAAACGTTACCTGTGGCTCTGCTAGAAAAAACAGTGATGGCCATTGCATTAGAACATACTTCCATAAAGGGCAACAGGCAGATAATAGTCAGTCATTACCTATGGTGCACTATCAATAAAATGTCCAGTACCACTGGCTCTGCAAAAGGTAACTATATAGGCAATATATACTAGGATGAACCCACCACAAACTGTTTTGGAAACAGTGGTGCAGTAAGTTGCTACTGCACATACTCTACGCCGTGTAAAGATAATCAGACATGCAAAGTCACACACGCGCACACGAAGAGACGGGACAGAGGATTAGGCATAGACACACAGCTGCGAGCCATAAGCTGTCCAGGAATTCCTCATCGTTTAGGACTAACCTGAGAGTCGAGCTCTTCGTGGCTCCAGATCAAAAAGTTATATTATTCCTGAGCTTTCATCAGGGTGTTTTCGTCAAGCTATCACAGCTCAGCTCTGGACCCAGCGGTACAAACATGCAACACAGAGAAATGATGTCTAATCAACACGTCATCAGTGAGGTAAAACAGAACTTCCTATTTCTATTTATGTTCTTCTGAAACAGGGCTCCATAGAGCTAACTTCAGAGGTCTCTACTAACAAAAAAAACAAAATGTTTCTACTCAAGGTTTTTTTTCGAATAACTGGGACATCCAATCAAGCTACCCGTCAATATTCAACAAATCATGTCTCGTGCCGTGTTACATAATCTGTCCTTCACGTTCTCTCTCACCGAGGGCTGTTGCTGTTTTTGCAACAGCTAGGATTCTGACATTAATTAATGTCCTTCCCCTCAATGAGTTACGCAAAAGCCCAGTCCAGCCTTCCGCTGTCAGTCTGCCTTGTTCAAAGCCAAAGCACTCCCAAATCCTTCAGAGTTTCTTAACTGTCTCCTCAAAAACAATAATACTCATATAAAGCGAGCAAGTAACTGAAGATAAAGCAGCACTAAACGTTTAGCGTTAACAACAAAGATATGACTGAAACCGTAAAAGACACATGCAATGCATAAAACCCTTTGTATTTGGGAGGTTCAGTAGGCAGTGATGTATTTTTAGGAAGCCATATGTAAAGGAAAAGAAAGACAGGCTGGAAGTACGTAGGGTGCACAAACATTTACAATTATTCCTTAAGACGCTAATTGCCAGCTAGTGACATTGAGGATGGGTCCTAAGTGTCCTTCAATTCCCAATATAATGTACTAGATTTAACGGGGGTTTGTGGGGCCTTAGTCAAAAGTAGTACATTTGGTGCCATTTTGGACACACACCTGAGAGTACTGGGTTCTATAATTGGTTTAAGTGCTGTATGTGTGGAAAGTGCACGTCGATATCTTCTGATTAGTGGCCCAAATAGCTGTATAAAAATACTGATTGAATCATTTTAAAAAATACAGTAAGTAGGAATGGTTCCATAACCATCAGGCTTTCATATTTTCTATGAAAAAGGGGCAAAGTTTTAAAAACAATATGTCTCTGGGTTTTAAAGTGCAGGCTTAGCTATGCTACCCCCACTTAGATTTCATAGACAAATTAAAGCCAAACTTTGGTGTGAAAACTTCAGTTAAATTGGGGGACAGATTAAGGTTTTCCAGAGGATTGTAGACTGGGGTTTAAAAGGGAATTTAGAATTTAATGGTATAAGGTGTTGACGTAAAAGTCATTTCAGCTAATGGCTACCTTTTCTAACAAACACCTGATACACACTGAATGATGGATGTCTTGATTATATCCCCATGCAATAGGGATGTCTCAACCTGATTTTCTGATGTCAAAAGCATGTCTGTTTTTAACATTTGCAATATAAGTGTCCTCAATTAAAGTGCATACGTCATCTTCACTCATCACCCGTCGGTTTCTCAGACATTGTCATCTACCTCCTTCCAGGCCTTACGTGTCTTGTCTGCCGGTCTTACTGTGAACCCGATAACACCCTATTCTCTTCATAGTGAATGTTTTTTGACCAGCATCCTGTTTGGGTGCTTTCTGCGTCTCGCTATCAGTCAGTCCTAGGTGTTTTATATGGGATGAACCCAACCCATAAACACTTCATTGTCTATTCATGCAGACAGATGATAGAAGTGCACCGCTTTGCATTCAAGCTGAGGCCTTGGATGAAAACATAATAAAGACGAGAAACATTAAAAGCTAATGACAAACACTCCTCAGTTCCTGGCCAGGCCAAAACCACAGCCAGTCACACTGATTTGAGGGAATGATTGATGAAGTAATAAGCCAATCAGAGGCACTTCTTCCAATAAGCCAAGTCCCACAATGTTGTAGTGTGTATCTTTTTCATGAATCACTGAGATAGTCTATAATAAAGGCTGTTACAAGAAACAACTTGTCCATCTTAGAGAAGGGGCCTTCAACTAGTGTTACATCTCATTCCCTTTTGCGTTACCTTGTCAACACGCCTTGACCTTGTTGCAGTTCAACTCAGGTGACTTTTTTCCCAAGTTCCTTGTCTGTATAAGTTTATGTAAAAGAAATGTCCATTGCATTGACTTAGAGACAGTGTAATGATGAAGGTTATGACCCAAACTTATAGACTATGGAGTTAATTCAGAGAAATGTGAGACAAAAAGAAAAATATCCAGTTGGCTCAAACTGGACCTTAACAAACAACTGGTATATTTACACATGTTGCAGGAGCCACTAGTCTTTAAGGAGATGTGCTGACTCTTAAATGTGACCCCTAAAGGTCATAGGTTTTATCAGGAGCAGGTAAAGTGAGTTACATTCAAAATGGCATGGGCACCAAGTATAGGCTATACACCGCTTCTTAAGCAAATAAACTGACCAAAACCTTCATTAAATGTATTACATGAGAGATTCATTCATTGCGTGTTTGCCCAAACTATTTGCAAAAGTTCCTCCCCCCATTAAATGAAAATAAACACAAATAAACGATAATTACATGGGTCTTAAAACCTGCATATAGGTCCGCTGCTTAGTCACGTACCGAGAATCACTACCTTGAATAAACCCGAAAAGGACACAGCTCAAGACCTCAGCATTTCTGACTCAGGCAGAATGGCCTTAAAGGGGCAATCTGGGATTTAAACAACAACAAAGCGTTGTTGGAACTTTTACCTGGTTTAAAAGTTAAAAAATGTATATACCAATCCCAGATTGTTCCTTTAAAAGGGACAACTTGCGCAATTACAGTAAATGAAAGGGTTCGTCAGTGGTAATCAGTGGTAGGCTATCTATATAAGCAACAAAACGTTTCTGTCACCGAAAATTTGGCTTAACAGAGAACTTAAGAATTACCCAGTTTTTTTCAATTAATTTATCTGTTTTCTTTCCGCAGCCCTGCAATTATGACATTGTAAAACAAGAAAATAAGCAAATATGTTAACTAAAAACAAAGTGTCAAAAGGATGAAGGTTGAAATTACATTTAAGAATATTCTACTTCACAAAAAAGTACATTTAAACCTGTTTATATCTTTGGAAAATGCGATGTCTGCAATAGCAATTAATGTCAAGGACATTATTATAAATAACCTCGAATTTTACACGCTCCATATCAGTCCAACCTATAACACACGAGCACCTGCACACAGCACGGATGCAATGACCCTGGCGCGGACCGTTATACGGGGAGAATGTGTTGCATCACAGACTACCCAGCACCAACTTCTCAAGAAAATACGCGAACAATGAAACAATATTCTGACTCATTTATTGGCTAAATTATTGCAGAAGAAATGTGAATCGTTTTCCGTAAAACACACAGGCCTAAGGAAAAAGTCCAGAAGTGAACAACAGCGAAACAGTGTAGCGGTGTATCCCCGATTCCCCCTTGTGCTTGCCGCGGAACAGGCATAGTGCATTAACTTTATGTTCGCAAGCTGGGGCTCTGTGCTAGGAAACATGAGAAGGGTGACATATTCAGATTCCTGGGCTACGAATAGGAGGCCACTGAATAAAGCAGAGAGGCGACCGCAGTTCGTGTGGTTTCAGCTCAGGAACTTGGAACGGGAACATGTGAGCAGGGAATGGACAACTGGAAGCAGGATTACACACTTACACCGAGACTCAGGCGGGCTGCCGTACAGGTAATTGAGAACGAGATAACGTTTGATGGTAACTCCAAAAGCAAAACTTCTGCCTCAGCTTTAAGGCGCATATAACCTCCCTGTAGAGTATAGGATAGAACATATCTTGCAAAAATTATTCCACGGTGATGGAATATCCCGTGACTGGAGTTCATGATCATGTTTGCCAGAATATGTAGCGGTATGATACTTAGCCTGCTGTAAATCATTAATCTTAACAGTTAAAATCTAATAAAATGTTTTCATAGGCGAAATATTGTGAGAAAGTGTGCTAAATTCCATCTCTGAAATTTTTGCCGACGCTAGAGTTTTCATGGCAACATGCGGTGGTGTGGAATGCATTGTATCTCTAAAATCTGGGGAATCATGGTGTGGGACGACATTACGCACGAATGGGCTCGTGCGGCTGTGGACTGTTAAACTAATCTCGTGATGGATCGTTTTTTTTTTTCATTTCATAGATTCATATTATGGTAAGGTTCTGTTGTCATTTTGTTAACGTAGTGAGTACAATATGACAATTTCGCACACGAGTGTGTATTGGATGCATGGCACCGCACCACTCCGCAGAGTTGGATATGTTTTATTGAGATAGAGTTCATTAACTTCCGAGTGGTGTTTGAGTATAATCAAGAACACTTGGTAGAAATATGGAAGGCTATGTGCTTTAGTTCAGGCTTTCGCTTGGTGCATAACTTCGTTCACCATATGACGACCTTGCATAAAATATAATGCACCTCAGAATTTGGTGCATTATCATACTTTGCGCAAGGAAATCTGCATTTAGAAAATGGTGCCATCTGAATCTGATCAATTTCATGATATTTAATCTCCATATTACACTTGTTTCAGGAGACTCATCAGGACACTGTGGCAGAAGCTTCAATAAGAAGTGAAGTGCGACATTTTCAAGGACAGGCAGACTTTGTAAACAGCAGAGAATACAGAGGAATACCGACACCAAAGATGAATACAATTGTGTTTAACAAATTGAGCAACCAGGTCCTCTTCGATGAGAAGGCGAAAGAGGTTGAGAGGAGCAGCAGAAATTATTTAGAGGTAATAGATGGACAGCATCCGGACCTTCATCCAGACCTGCTATCAAGCAATCAAGTAATCAAAGACAATAACGGTATCAGACACAGAAGGTATGTGACATAATCTTCTCTTAAGCAAAGCAGACTACCAAACTTTCAGCATTTAGGTATTTTGGAATTATTGCACCTCGGTTTGCATTTCAGTCATATTTCAATAGGCTATTAAAACTTTTCTACACGGGAAGCTGAATGAAGATTGGGTCACAGTGTGTGAAAGGTGCAAGATGTTGATTTTGATCTATTTTTATTGTTTAAATTAGTTTATTTGATTATAACGACCTGAGGAAAAGTTTGTTTAATGCGTATTTATGTATTTGTCATCTCGTTGGCTAGGCTAATCTTTTTTAATTATATTTTATAAATCTTAAATATGAATTATTGTAAAATGTTCAGCAAATGTTACCTTAATATTACAATATCATTATAACGGTAGCCAAAATATTAACTAAGAGTTTTTAGTTGCATATCAAATTTTCCACCAGTGCAATATAATCGTATTGTTTTAGGGAAATTGCAGGAAATTAATATTTACTATTGCAACCTGGTTTGCGTTTTAGTGTTGATACTCACAAACTACCAACAGATTAATATCTACACCATCCGTGCTCAGTAGCGTATTTAAAACACGTCTCTGTCTGTTTCCAATATATAAATGTGCCCTTCAACTCGATGTGTGGTCTAGTCAATCATGGCTATTTTCTGAGTGGGAGCGAGTAAAAAAGAATCATGTCATGCGTTATATTCATCTAATCGAAATTCATACAGTCAAAACTCCTCTGATTGCCATATGGATTGTTTACACAAGACGCATTTTATTTACAGACAGTGGGCCTACTGTAGTACCTACGCTTGAATGGGCACAAGCATCTAATCAAACGTGATGCTGTGTGAAACACCATAAGCAAACATCCTACACACTGACCACCACCGTCTGCGCCAGAGTAAGAGAACTACCTCTGTGTGTGTAAGCAGAGACCGAGGGATAACACAATGACGTTGAGGTTCAGCACGGGGGGAATATTATTTCTAATGAAGAATATTAATATAAATACGAGGTGTGTGTCGCCAAAATTCAGTACAGGGGAGTAGGTTGTTCATACAGATCTAGATTACAAGGAAAATATTTAGAGAACATGAACCTCAGGCAGACTGGGGTTAGGAGAAAGTATGTTAGTCTACATCTGCAGTGAGTCTAGCTTTGGAGAAATTAGATAAAGCTGGAGTAGTCTATCACAGCGCCATAGTGACATCTACAGGTTTAAAAACCGTAGGCAGCGCATTAGGTGGATCAATAAGAAATCTATTCAATCTGAAGTAACTAAGTACTCAGTCAGAGAATGTGTTGTTATCAAAAACGTGTAGGCCTGCTGCTCGATTTAAGTATTTTGCGCCTGGTTGAAACACGGTGTTGTGTGTTGGTCAGTGGATGTAGGCCTATAGCACCGCACGCTCTATAAAACTTAGTCCCATTAAAACACATATCCCGTGGGTGTAACACTAAATGTTATTATTCGTTTAATTGCGTTTTCGTGCTTTGTGGGAGGAGAAGAACACAAAAAACAAGCAAACAATATAACGCCTCTCTTCTCCAGCTTAATTATACCGCACTTTCGTGAGAAAATTACACACTGTCCAACGGTCATTTTATGTGTCACGGCTCCGGATAGGCGTTCTTCTTCAATTAAGACTATAACAAGAACGGACATCGACTTGAGTCACACTTGAAACATCCACAATATTCTAAAAATGGTCTGGGATTAAGTGCACACAGAATAAGGTGCTAAACATCAAAAGGAGTGTCAACTGAGCTGCCACCAACGCATATAAGTTGAAACCTTAACTTTTGTGTAGTAATCAATTACATCATAACATGTTTTGAAATATAACATGGTATGTTGCACAAAACCTTGCCTGCAACCAAGAGCTCGATCTATTCGAAAATGTCGAAAACACTAAAACTTTTTCAGGTTCTGTTTAAGTCCAGAATTATTCACCTTCTCATTTTATGTTGTTTTCACTTGGTTTGGGTCTTGTTTTCACTTCAACACTATTTTGGTGTTTCATTTTCTTTCTAGCGCAGACTAAAATAACTTCTGGATTCTTGTAATGTTTATATTGATTCATGTATTGGTCATTTGCCAGTTAAACCCATTTTGGCAGGCATCGTTGAGAACAGTGCTCATTCCACCATCTAAGGTTTTACATCAAACATTGCAGGATACTGTATTTGCCTCTAGCATTAAAGTTGCAAATGTAAGAATAGGTTTTCTCATTCATTCTCATTTAGCCTGGTTTGATATCTGTTTCTCATGATTCATTACAATCCATCTGTCCATCCATCAATCTGTCACACACTAATAAAGAACTATACCTTTCTTACACATAGAAATAATGTTACCTACAATCCTCTAAAGCAGAGCTCTTTGGAAAGCAAGAAAGTGGTAGGGGATTAAAACCAGACCTCAATGAGTTTAAGAACTACATTTTCTTTATCTTTGATTGTTATCATGAAAGATAGTTAGATTTGAGCTGTTGTGGGAATTATATCTTTTTTTAGGTAACATTAGGGTAATATTTCTTTTAGTTCTTTGCATTTATTTTTAATTAATTAGTTTTTTGTCAATTTCAATTGAACCCAGAATATTGTTTTTTTTTTTTTACAGTGTGGCTCAGGGCATAAAATTCCTGTGAAATTCCACTGAAATGTACTATGATATGTACTATGATTCCACCCTGGAGTCAGGTTCAAGTCCCACTTCAGCCAGCCCGTTGCACTTTCACATCTGTGTCTTCTTCTTTCAAATCTTTCTAAATAAAGCATTCAAAAAATTAAGTTGCAATTCCACAAAATATTCACTATTCACATTAGAACTAACATTTGCATTTCTTAACCATTTCATGGTATAACAGTCTTTAAAAAAAGTATTTTCACAGTATAACCAGAAATGTTCAGATGGAACAATTACTTTGGGTTTATCAGAGTACTATTCTGTAGTATCTATTCTGTTGATGAAACACTTTCTGTCCATCATAACTCCGACTTTGGGTTTAAATGCAACAATGCCTGGTTTCAATACAAAATCATTTTTTTTCCCTTTTTGAGGGCACTATTGATCAGTTAATTCATTTTATGACAATGTCAGTTATTATCATTATTATTTTTGCATCCAAATGCATTGAGTAGGATGTCTAAATTTATTTGATTAAAATGTTGTCAGTGATAGACATGTTGTTTTTTTTTAGATACATTTCTATAAAATAAACTACTTTTAATTGATTAGTCAAATGGTATTTGGGCCTATTTTACAACTAATAACCCAAGTAGTAAAATTAATTTAACCCTGAATTATACCTAGGCTAAATTTATTTACAAGACAAACTAGAAAGTCTAGTCTGGAGTAATAAATGTGTTAAAGTTGTGCGTCCTGTCTCAGCCAGTAACACGTGCAGTGAAGGAGCTAGCATGATTTCTCTGCGTACACCTTCCGTTACAGCACTGTTTGAATATATTCTCTAAATTCCTTATTGTTTCACCCTATAGGCCTACAGTCTGCGACCTTGACAGCTACGTTATGAAAACAAAATCAGAAAAGTATGTGCAACTGCTCCCTTAAATTCCACGTCATTAATGTGTCCAGTGGTTTTGTTACATGACTGCTTTTTTTTTATGGACAAGGGCCTCAAATCAATTAGGCCTATACTGTCTCTAGCAGTGAACAGTGTCCACCTCTCTCTCACTCTGGTGCAGAGGCCGTCAGAACAGCGGGAAGGTGCGACACAAGCGCCAAGCTCTTCAGGACATGGCGCGGCCTCTGAAGCAATGGCTCTACAAACACAGAGACAACCCATACCCCACCAAGACGGAGAAGATTCTCCTCGCCCTCGGCTCCCAAATGACCTTGGTCCAGGTATGTGGCTTCTTCTCTTTCAAATATCTGAGGAGTTCTGATTCCCGAACAGAACAACCGATGGATCCATTGGATCAACCCCAGTCTCGGTTGAAGCTGACAGTTGTTGAGATTATAGTTTTGAAGATACACTCATAGGAAAAAAGGACAGTCAAAACACCAAGCTATAGTTTAGCCTCCCCATTTCATTCCATGGTCACAGAAACTGTCAATATTAAAATTAACTGTATGAATTCACCAACTGTATTCAACCCTATGGTTTTCATCCTGAACCACACAGACCTTGTCCTCATCTACTTGTTATATTCCACTGGGCTTTGTAGATAGGCAGCTTGTACTTAGGTGGCCTTTAGTGTTGTGAATTATGGAGCACAGCGTTCCTCTAGATTACTGTGTTTTCTTCAGGAAGTGGCAAACTAAAGAGGGAGAAAAAGAGAGATAACGTGAGAGGGAAATAGAGACAAAGTGATAGAGGCAGGGATACAGAAAAAGTGGGGAGAGAGCAGCAGAATTTGACAAAGGATTGAAGCAGAGCTGAGGTCCTCCCTACAATATGTTTTGCCTGACTTGATGCTGTGTCAAATGCACACAACACAATGTCATTTACATGGGGGAGATGTGGGGGGATGTCTGTCTTGGTGATCTGTGGAGTGAGCAACGCTGGCCCAGTGTTAGTCTTCTAATCTGTTTTTAATTTGGATCCTAATGAAACTATTTGTTTTGGGAAGTGTGAGCACATCACTGAAGAATGCTTTACATGGAACAGGCACAGACACAGGCACAGGCACTGACACAGGTGACGCAAGGTCATGCAAAGTTCATTCTCTGTCTATGTCTGTCTGTCTCCCCCGGGACAGGGACAATAACCCAGGTAATGACCCAGGTGACGTCAAAGCACTGGTGTCACGATCACAAATGGCACCTTGTTCCCTACATAGTGAACTACTGTTGAATGGAGCATGGGTAGTGCGTTACATCAGGGAATAGGGTGCAATTTTGGACGTAGCCCAGATGTGCCACCCCATTAATCCATCCTTGCTTAGGCTAGTGTTGAGGTAAAGACTTAGCCCAAAACTAAAATGTCGGTATTTGTTTCATTAGTCCACTGTTTATACAGTTCACAAATGTTTTGCATGTCAGCAATCATGTTTTCAAGGTTTAGTATTTTCAAAGTAGAAAAAAAAACAGCCGGATTCATGAATCAATTTCCTCCAGGTTCAGTCGCAAGCTGTCTCCATGGTCACAGCGCTCTCTCAGCCCCCTACGCGACACCTGTAGACGCCCCAGCTAATGCCCCGGTTGTCATATGGTCTCAGCCAGAGACAAAGGGACACATGATTCTCTTAGTTAACGAGAAACACGACACTGAAACACAGGAAAGATCAGAAAATAAGTACTCTAGCAGCCGCTCCAGCCCTTTCATAAGTCGCTTGAAGTCTATTGAGCATGACAAGTTATTCTAGTATAACATCTAATGGTCTCTGGTTCTTGTGAAATAGAGGAGGCAGGGTTGGGTATCATTTTATAATGGTACAGAAGACAGTGTTCAGAAACAAAAAAAAATTATTAGAAGGAGAGCAGCAAGGACTGGGTAGATTAAGTTGGAAATAAGTTAACGAAACGTTACAATGGCTGAGCCTGTCCAGCGTTTTGAGTGTTTAACGGTTGTAGATGGCTTTCTCTAGGTGTTCGATATAAGCTGCAGAACAGTGAAGGACTAGACTGGTTGAATGTGGCAGTGCTTTCTCGCTCGGACCCGTTTCCCCTGTGGGTCTGGGATGTCTCGAAGACTCCTGGTTCACTGGTATTATGGGCATCAGGGTCTGCGGCGCTGCAACCTGACTCTCCATCTCTCTCCTGCCCAGGGAGAGGCAGGCAGGCAGGGAGGAACAGCATTTTCCAAAAGGATAGTCTTTGTTATATCATGGATGCGGAGTTGTTTGAAATTCAAACAATAACAGCCATTTCGCTTTTCCTTCTCCTAAATTCATCTTCCCTTTTTTTGCCTGCCTTTTTCTGTTTAACCATCTATATGATTTTTCTCACTTGCTCCATTTCTCCTTTCTTTCTATTACTCTGTCTTTTTCTCACCCCTCTCCCTCTCACTTCCCCTCTCAGGTCTCAAACTGGTTTGCCAACGCCAGACGGAGGCTGAAGAACACGGTGAGACAGCCGGACCTGAGCTGGGCGCTGCGTATCAAACTCTACAACAAATACGTGCAGGGCAACGCGGAGCGACTGAGTGTCAGCAGCGATGACACGTGCTCGGAAGGTGAACCCCCGAGCCGTCTTTCACAGCAAGCCTGTCATAATGCTATGGCATATGTCTGTGTCGTGAAGACAAGCCCACACTGGGCTTTCACATTACACCGAATGACTTTGCTTCAGAAGGTCACTGCCAATGCATCAGCCCATAACACTTTCTAACACCTTCATTTGATGTAGCCTCCCAATACACACCCCTCATTTTCATTATTCATGTCATATCTCAGAAAGCACAACCATCTTCATCTTCCCAAATGCCTTTTGTCAGTTCCAGAGTAGAATCGTGTTATGCGGAACCATGTGCTGGTGTTATAAATGGCCTGTGCACGCCCGCTTCTCAAATGGCACCCTATTCCCTTCATGGTTCACTTCTTCTGACCATGGTCCTTAGGGTTCATAGGGCCCCTCACAGAAGTAGTGCACAGTATAGGGAATATGTAGAGAGACGCTGAGGTTCAGAGACTGTGACACACTGTCATTAAAACACCCTGATGGGCTAGCAGGGCTGTGGACTAGCTTCCCTTTTACATCCCAGCCTGCAATTGGAAATGAGAGGCTCTGTCAGCTGTGTATTTATTACGCCCCACACCCCCCCCCCTTTTCTCCCTTTCTCTCTTAGCTCTTTTCTGACACAGAACAACACCCATGCACCGTCCTGCGGTGTCACTCAGTCTCTTAAGCCCTAATTAGGTTTGTTGAGGAGTTGTGGGCGGCAGGGTGGAATGTCTTTAGTTTACATGGTGTTCTCCAGGGCTCAGAGACTAGTTTCTCTTGTCACAGTTTACTTACAGGGCTCTGGTCAGTAATAGGGCACTAAGGACAGAGAAGGACGAACATGTTATTACAAATACAGATATTCCAATGAACACGTATCAAAGGTAAACTACAATGTAGTTTTGCAACGACCACTATCTCTGTAAAACTAAAGAAATTTCACTAGCTATGACAATAATACTTGGTTGTTTATTGACCACTGACTGTAAGTTGGATAAGTGTGTCATTGAACTGAGAAAGATAAAATATTTATTTAAAAATAAACAACTGCAAAGCACTGTGGATATTATCATTGGCTTTGTTTCGTGGAGCAGAGCTCAGTAGAATAACGTGCAGCATGCTTGAATGGGTTTATTTTTGCATTCACCTTTTTTAATTTAGCCAACACTTTTATAACAACATATAGTGCCAGCAGATTTCTGATACCATTGCAGGATAAAAGGGGGGCTATGTGTGTCTTATCCAACATAAATTGGATTTTAGTTGAGGTTGGTGAATGAGAAAATACGCTAAATTTATTTAAAGACAACCTGGCAATTAAAAGCCTGTCTGTCTTTGACTAGATACACTATATAGAGAATAAGGTGCCAATTGGGATTCAGCCTTCTTACAAGTTACGAGACTGAGGAGACCGTAACCACAACAACCCTGGAATTATTATCATTCGCCGAGGTTGCCTTAGCAATGCCTTAACCAAAAGAGGTCAAGGGTTAGACTAAGGCTGGTTAAGGGTCGAAATGGAGCTCCGATTTAATTCCAAATTGAAGAAAAACATTAAAAAAGAAATGTCAAAGGTGTAAAAAAAAATCATGTTTTGCATGTCACTTTAAGATTTTAAACTTACTCACAGATGTACAATGTATGCCTCGAATATATGCCTCAAATGTCTACCTCAGGAACCAGGGGAAGGAAAGCAAATATGTCCATGTGGTTCCGATATGTAGAAGCTATAATTATAATTTGGCCTGGACTGAATCAAAACTCAGACCTGCTGAAATTACCCAATTACAGTATTGGCACTGGCAGTATCTAGAATGGAGCTCTCTTGATTTCCTTCTTCCCGGGAGGGTATCTGTTTTTCAGCACCGTGTTTTATCTTCTGCATGCTTTTTTTATCAGGTGGGGGCCAATATTTTAATTCAGTCTCAGCCGCAAAGAGCTCTCTGGAAATGATGTATCTCTGCAAAGAATAACGGCAATGTGCTTTTGATAGAGGAAATGGGCTACCATCCGTTTTGGTTTGGTAATGCCTTGGTCTTAAGCTGACAGCTGAGGTCTTCACTCTAGCTGGTTGAAGACCTGCCAACTGGAGGGCATAGAGACAGAACTAAATTTGTTTCTTTTCTTTCTCTCTCTCGTCTGTTTTCTCCTTGGTGGTGCCCCCTGGTGTGGCAGACGGGGACAACCCTCAGCGGACGCAGGCGGGTGGAAGCGAGTTCAGCAAGCCCATGTACCAGAGTGTCATCAAGAAAGAGGGCGGAGCCATGATGGGCACGGGGCTCCGGGCCGCCGATGCGGCCGCGTTGGCCGAGGACTATGTGACTCCGCCCCCAAAATACAAGAGCAGCTTGCTACACCGATACCTTAACGACTCGCTGCGACACGTGATGGTAGCTAACGCCGTCATGGATGCAAGGAAGAGGAACCACTCAGGATCCTTCAGCTCCAACGAGTACGATGACGATCTCCTCTCCCCGTCTTCCTCGGAGACTGAGGCAAACTTTGTTTATCGAGCTGGTAAGATCCTACATTCTTCAAACATGCTTTCCTCGGGATTTAGCCGCTTGCTCCCTCAAATAAAAAAAGAAAAAAAAAGAGAAAAATCTATTTTTCTGTCCTCATCTGCACATTTTGTTTTAATTCCCGGCCTTGGTCCCATCTGGCCCATTCACTGTTAGGAGGAATTCTTGGGTGCTGTGATGATGTTCTACTGCTGTTGTACTCCTGTTGTACAGCAGCCCGGTTCTGCTTCTCTGTACTCCCTGTTCCAATAATTCCACTCATGTAGAAGTTAATATGATACGTGTGGCTACTGAAATAGACCTCCTTAGGTACCTATAGGAGAAGCTAGAGCATTAAATTAGTCTATTATTAGATTACAAATCTCTATACCAAACGGCTTCCTATGCTCTCCTTAGTGCCCTAGGGGCCTTGGTCCAAAGTAAAGCACTATGTAGGGAATAGGGTGTCATTTGGGACTTGGATAATTCTAATATGCCCCTGTGTGTTCTGTTGACACCAACAGAGAGCCTGCCCTCATCCTGTCTTAGGTCTGCCCCCTAATGTTAAGTACACTGTGGAATTCCCCCTTCCTCGCCCCCCTCCCTCTAACTGAGGTTAGAGTTTAACACCGGAGACACAACAAGACCATGTGCAACAGGCTTCGACTTTTACTACTGTTTGGCAAGTCTTTCATCCTGCCATGGGGGCAGAGTCACACAGAGAACAAGGTAGACATGGCAGGGAAACGTGTGCGCGTGTGTGCAGGCGATGTGGGGCTCAGCACATTTAAATCAAAAACCCAAGCTGAGGTAATACAAAACAGAGGACATATTTGAGCAAGGCAAAATAAAAGGAAGGAGTAAGCGTTCGAGGCTTCCAACAGGCAAACTCATTTCTCGAAGGGCACTGTCCTTTAACCCCCGAGTTGAGTGCCAAACGGGCTGGCCTTGGACATCAGAACGGCTGTGTTTGCTGTGTCTTCTGAAGGCCTAATGATTTCATGGAGGTTCAGCTACAGGCCAGAGGTGCTGTTACCAATCACACCTAATCTTACAAAGGGCTGCGTGAAGTTCTTACAGTACTTCAGTTCTAGAACAACCGGGCCTATGTTCCAAAAGAAAAGCCATAATTGATAACAAGGCTTTCACTATTCTGTGTATAAAAAAAGTGCCCGTGGAGAACTCAGATTGAGGTGGTTCAGTGTGACTGTGAGGGGATGGGTTGGGTGTATATCGCTGTATTTTCAGACTTCATCTTAGAAATTTGAAGTGAGTTCAAAGTCGAATGGGGGTTGCTGTCCCACAATGCTCAGTCCCCATCCAATCCTGAAAACTCACTGACCCAAAACATCTCTGTCTTTTACACCAGTTGACACTTCAGTCGCTATCCAGACAAGATAGAGATAATGAAAGAAAAAGATGGAAAGACAGAGCATGAGAGAAAAGAAAGGTTGAGAGAAAGGGAAAGAGAGGCGGAGAGAAAGAGGAGAGAAAGGCTTAGCTAAGGCTTTAACACAGGACACAATTTAATAAGAAAAAGTAATATGGAATAATTTACCTGGCCCACATAATGTTTAAACAGAAAGTAACTATTTTATCTCCATGGCAAATAAAATGTGCTGGCTCTGATGTTTCCCTCCTGGGTCCCGAGGACTGGCCAACCAAGCATTATTGGGAATGGTTTCTCCTCTGTTACATGCGAAGAAGAGGAGGGAGGTTAAATCCGACACACGGAAAGTTCTCAGAAGGCGTGGGCTCACGGGAACATTCATGCGAACACCTGCTAGCCCCTCACCATCGAATCTAAAAAAAATGAAATTAAGTGTAATTCTATAATTCTACATCTGATCTTGTTGTTTTTGGAGGGAGGGAGAGAGAGAGAGAGTGAGCGCGAGAGAGGAAGAGAGAGAGAGAGCGAGAGAGGAAGAGGGAGAGAGAGAGAGAGAGAGAGAGCGCGAGAGGGAGGGGCAGACAGTCAGAGGGAACAAAATACATTTTAAGAGGGAAAGAAAGAATTAGAGAGATAGAGAAAGGTTTGAGTCCAGTTTGCATCATTTCCTTTGTAGCTTTTCTCGCCTGTCTGAACATTCCAGATATTTTGGTAGTGAAGGAATTCCACAGCCTTTTGACAATTACAGAGTGTCTAAAATGTCTGGCCTGAGCTTTCAGACCGAAGGTGTGTATGCGTGTTCATGTGTGCACGCGCGTAAACACTTGTGTGTGTCTGGGCTGTAGGCGATTGCGACTGTGAGCTCTCAGAACTCAGTGAGTTCTTGGCACTTGCACAGTTGTTAATCCCCTACCTTTCCTTCACTTGTGATTTGCCTAAGCCAAAGTGGCGTGCCCGCTGATCAGAGCACATTGGTTAAATGTCCATTAATGAGACAATTGCTGGGTGTCTGGCAGCAGCCCTGTGTGTTATCTCTGACCTCAGAGAGCAGTCAGACGTGGCAGAAGATAGCGAGTGTGGGTTTAAACTGACTGCGCCCCAAATGCCACTCCGTTACCCAGGGGCTCTGGTCACAAGCAGTGCACTACATCGGAAACAGGGAGCCATTTGGGAGGTTGATTTACTCTGTCCCCTCACTCAGTGGAAAAACCAAAAGCATTTTTTTGCTTGACAAAAAAAGAAAACCTCTGGAAAGCCTTGTTGAGAATTTCATTGAAAACAAGGAGCAGTAGAATTCCAATGCGCATGCCAGGGGTTTCATGCCAAATTACCCTTTAATGGCATATTAAATGGCAGGAATCTCACTGAATGTTTTTCTTCTTGCTCACTACCAGATTTTGCCCCGTCTGATATGATATAGATCATTATACGGCAAATAATTTCAAACATTTCAACTGAAAGGGGACAGAGAGGGAGAGAGTGAAGGATCTTGTGCAGAGGTTTCTCAGAGGTTTGACAGTAATCAATTTTCTTAGGTTCTGTTCTGCTTCATTCCAATGTAATGTTCAACTAGCACATCTGATACTTTATCAATACATGATGGGGTTTTTCCTGGCTAGTTTGTCATTATGGTAATGGTAGTTTTTTTCTGATTTACTAAAGAGTTTTGTAGCCAAGTTTCCAAGAATTGCTTTTATAGGTTTTGTTTTGGACCGGATAATTATATCAATCAAGAAGAAAATGATCAATTATTGCCTACTTCACTAATTGTGTCTTGATTAAACTTATATTGTTTAAAATTTAATTAATTGGCAGCATTTTTTGTAGTTGTACACGATAGTGATAAATATGGTTTATCTGTTGGTGATATCAGTGCGGCAGATATTTGTTTTATTTGTGCAGAGTTTGAGAACACACTCTTTTTACTTCTGGACATTCTGTTAAGTGGCCTGTGGTCAGAGGCTCAAAACATTGTGATTGAAGTTCACCTGTATGTTATGGATATATTCAAGTGATTTGTTACACATTCAGGGAGGCACCATTTAATTAACATATAGTTGAGTCCAAAATGTTAAATGAAAACAGTAGTGTTTGACAGGGCCTCAGTGACTAATAAGAGTCTTTTGAATTAAGTTACATTGAGTGCCAGACAGTTATTGAATCCTTTGGAGTTGCAGTCTATGACTGAGTGTACGTGGTTCAAAATGCTCTTAAAAATAAGATTTAGTAGTTCAGTAGCTACCAGCCCTACTTGGAAGGCGCCTTAGAAAGATGACATCCCATGTTGTTCTAAACAGTTTAATCACATTTTAACCACATTATCAAGTGGTCTGCTTTTATAAAGATTCATAAAAAATACGTAATCTGTTCGGGTGGAGAGTGAAACACGTGTGATTTTTTAAAAATAAGAACAATGAGCGAATGTGACGTTCACTGAAGCTGGGTGTGTAGGGTGACAGAAGGCCCCTCCGGTGGGGGGGCCATTCCTCATGCAGT
Source organism: Esox masquinongy (assembly GCA_016801175.1). NCBI lineage: Eukaryota > Metazoa > Chordata > Actinopteri > Esociformes > Esocidae > Esox > Esox masquinongy. The sequence continues at coordinate 140,156 of JACXGI010000415.1, forward strand.
TGATGAGGCTCATTGTAGGAGTCCAGCCAGAGCAGGCAGGGACTAGAGGACTGGCCACGGATCCCTCTTTCCACTTTTTATAATTATAAAAGGGGGTTGGGGGGATAGTAAAGGTCGTTCCAAGGGAACATACCAGCAGCCAACAATCAAGTGTGTGTGTGTGTGTGTGTGTGTGTGTGTGTGTGTGTGTGTGTAAAACATCTTGACTTCTAGTATACGTAAAAGGGGCATCCCATCCCTCCATCCCAATTAGATTCTAACTCCGTTTCTCTGAGAGCGGAGGGGGCTGCCGGGAGAAGACCGTGAGTGTGGTGTAGACTGCCCTTTTCCTTGTCCTCCAGGTCAGGTGGTCTCACTGAACGTTTGGAATGACTGAGGCTGTGAGGACGTGTCCAGCAGAATGAGAACACACAAAGACAAAGCCGTCCATTTTAAAACAGCCGTAATGGTTACATGACGTAGATCACAGAGTGACTGTGTGGTGTGTTGTAGCCAGGACGCGGTTTCTTGTGCTGTGATCAGTAGAGCTCATGGTGGCAGACAGACGCTGATCCTCACCTGGATGAATGGACGGGTCCATGGAAATGGAACGAGAGCAGAGTTGGGCTGGTTGGAAATTTATAACACAAGCTTTGGCCATCACCAAGCAGACAGAACCTGGATGTGATGTCAACAGAGCAGAATGGATGAGTACAGAACGAGCCTGGCTCACACACACTGGAACCGCCGGCTCTGTAGACAAATAATGTGTGAACTGACAAACACGGCCCAGGCTCTGTTTAAACATAAACGTCAGAAGTGGAGAGACATTTCTCCAAGACATTTTATAATCATCAGCATTAAGGCTTGAGAAGAGCCCAAATGCACGCGGGCAGGATGCAGACCCAACAATCAGCAGATCACAAGACACAGCTGCTTTAGCTGGGTTAGCAGACAGACTGACTCACCCCGAGTCTATATAAAACACACATTGGCTCCATTTGAGAAAACGGCCTCATGTCTAAAACAATTGTCCACAGTTGTCCCTGTGGGGCGGCTGTAAAGTTTTTTTTATGAGAGAGTAGGTGTGATCAGGAGTGGTCTAAATGGTCTAGGCCCTCACACACACACACACACACACACACACACACACACACACACACACACACACACACACACA